>JAFFZR010026056.1:0-15456 GCA_018397195.1 Lethrus apterus | reverse complement strand
TGCAGAAGAGAATCAAAATTTGGTTTTTGTTTTAACAATTGAATTGTTTATCGATTTCAATTATACTTTACGATAATCTGGAATTGTATATAGGTATTTAGGCATATTAAATTTATAATTCTGTAATGAATTGTTTGTTACAGATTTATGTTATTTATGTAGTAACGATTAACGTAGGACAAAATCGTAGTTTCTTTTTTTAAATTCATAATAAAATTATGTTTAACGCTTGCTATACTCGTTTTATTTAATTTATTTTTTGAAATATTTGGTAATTGTTTGGTGCTACAAACAATAATATGACAGAATTCATATATCCTGAATCATAATAATAAATTTTTGTGCAATATTGATTATTTTAGGATACTTTTAAACTGAAAAATATTTTTTACATTTATAAATAGCTTAAAGATAATATAATAATATTATGTCGGGAAACATTGGAGTAACACCAATTTTAGAACACATGAATTTTAAACAGATCCTTTTTAAATACGGTCAACCCTTCCGTTCATTTTAAACTCGACGTGCGTTTTATTGGTACGACATTTCTATTGACCGTGTAGGTACATTCATAACATTCTGTCTTACCTTGCGAAACGACTTCCCTGTGTCCATCAGTATGGGCAGAATCATATTTCCATGATTTATGGCAAAATATTAATGAAGAGGAAAAATGTACGTATATGAATTTTTGGTAGAAAACGCTGTTTACAGTGTTTACACAAACAGCTTTTTCTTTTGTTTGGAATTGCAGTATTTTTTGTGTTTTAACGAAATGCAATGAATATTATTTTTGAAATGAAATAAATGTATCACAAATTTTAGTTAACCCAGTCGGCTGATAATTATTCCAGCATATACATACCTTCATACATTCACACACAAATACCTCGGCTTAGCAAAGCCAGATTAGCGGTGGATTTAAAATTCAATTTGTACAATTAAATCGATAACAGTGTTGAGTTATTTTTGTGTTGGTTAAGTTTGACAAGTTTGTTTAAAAAGCATAGTTAGTGTTTTAGCTTAAATATTTTCGACGTCAACGAACATGTTTGAATATAAAATTGATATTGAATCTCTCTTGGATACTTATCTCATAGATAGAACCTAATAACTCTAAGATTTCAATCATAGAGATAATTTATATATGAAACTTCGCGAAAAGTTCGAATATTTCATAATGACATATTTTCTTTGTTTTTGTTAAAAGACAACATACAGAGAAATATAAAAAATTAATATAACGTAAAAAATAATAAAAAAATAAATAAATATAATAAAAAATTAATTTGCATGTGGTAAATACTAAAATAAATATCAATTCTTCTTGCGGCATCTATTGTTTCCTTTTAGTACACATCCGACGAAAACTTCTCCACTGCCATCTAGCGCTGCATGCACTAGTCGAAATTGCAATAGCATTATATGATACAGATTTCGTCTCTGAGTTTAAATAATTTGTTTATAGAATGCTATAGTAAGTACAATGATTCAAGACCTCTATATTGATTTAAATCTCTAATCCCGAAGTTTTTTTTTTTTAAATAATGCAAATATATTGTGGTTATGTCCTCTAACATAATGATAATGATACTAGTTACATCATTTATTAATTTATCCAAGCATTTATAATTTAAATGCGTATTTATGTATAATGTTTATATATACATATAATTAAAAATTTCCTCATATGAAACATTAGACAGCGACAAAATATTTACTTTTTAAAGTTACATTTATTTACTATCTTCGGTGCTAATACTACTTGAACAGAGAGCGGCAATAAAGTAAAAATTTCAGGTTTATAATTCTTACACAGCTGAAATCTCATTTCTGGCACGCCTCGAAAAGTGAAACTTTGATTTATCTTTTGTCCAGTTCATAACTCTGTCAAAATATACTGGAACAAAAACATTTTTAGTGTTTATTCTCCACAAATTTTAAGATTGTTGTTAATCTTGAGCGAAGTTGCGTATTTTAACCACATACTTCAAATTTCATTTTGAAATTAATTATTAAAGTACCGGTCTTTACGAGAATCTTGTTATCCATATAAAGCAATCAAAAATATTGGTTATACACTGAATATGTTTTTCTGAAGGTCGATAAAGAGAGAAATTGAGGTGAATACTAAATATTATTTAAGCAATTGTAGAGAAGAGTGTTCATCAAAGATTATATGAAAGACCTCCTTCTGGTCAAGGATCGCAATCTCATTCTGGCGCAGTGTCAAGCACAGTTTGTGTCATAATATCATATGCACAAAGCATTTATATTACACTATTAACTTCCTACATTTTAATAAATTATACCAACTAAAGACATTCTTTGACTCAATTATGTTATTTATGATGGTCGTATCTGCCACTGTGGATTTCGACATTTCGAGCGTTTTATATTTAACATGAATTATATATATATTTTTCCTGATTTGAAGTTATTATAAGTTGTCGCTAATTTTGAGCGGTCATGTATACTTCCTGGTAACTTTAACATCGCCATTCCGTTGCCCATGGTATCAATTAGCAAAATGCCAAAAATGAAGATTTCACGTGCAGTACTTCCGGAAATATAGAATTTTCAATATACCGCTGCAATTGGTAAAATTTATTTAAAACTCCAAAACGGTTAGATTTTAGTATAGGATAGCCTTATAAGTTTTGGTGTAGAATTGTGAGCAGAATCTGAAAAACGATGAAAAAATATAACATTCCATTTAAAATAACAAAGTTGGTATGCACTTCCGGTACAACCGAAAGTGGTACGAGAGCGCCAATAATTTAGAATAAGACATCAGTTGGTGTAGCTTATCTTATAATTCCAAGTTATTAGAGTTGATGTATTTCTGGAACACGGAAAAGTTCTAACGAACCACTTTCGTGAATGACCCTGTATAATTGATATTGAATGCAAATAAAATAGCGTCATTAACATAATGTGATATCATTTTAATGCCGAAATCACTCATATTAATTGCGTCACGTCTCAGGTTCACGAACGAACGTTGAACTGGAATTATTTATTTATAAACAAATGCAGTCAGAAAACTTTAAAAATGCATACTTGTTCCATCCCTGCGATTTAATATTTAAAACACGTGGTACTAAAGCCGGTGTATTGTTTTTCACTCAGATTTATAGCGTACGCTAGAAATGTAAAGCAGTTTCAGTTTCAATATTTATGTATGAAGAATACATATTTGCAGTAATAGGTGCACGCCGGTCTTCGTTTCAACGTTTATGCCATTTGATGTTTCCGCGTGATTGTTTTGAATTTTTAAAACGAAAAATATGAAATTAAAAAGTAAGGTAATATTGGTTATTAAAATGTGACTTATTGTAAGGTTAACAAATTCAAATTCAAAAGATTTCCTGTTCATTACAAGATTATAGATATAAATGTCTTGGAAGTTAGCATGTAAATAATCTAAGTAAATAAGTACTCATATTATTCATACCTAACCGCATGGCCGCCTTTTATGAAATAAACATCTCACTCGGATGCTGTTGCTAAAATGATTTTAATCTTATAAGACTTAATTGGCGAAATCTTTCTAGTTTTTATACACAGAGAATTGTATTTATTCCAAGTAAATAATCGCAAATTAAATCCTGTTTTCCTATTACTTAAGATGAGTCAAAAATTTAAATATCTGTTTTACATAATTTAACGATTAACATACTTAACTTATTAATGTACACACCATTTTAAATAAATAAAGATTTATTTGCAGTTGCCAGCTATATTCCTTTTTCAATTACTTCTCAGGTGTGCATTAATATTTTCTGGAACAGCTTCGACAAAGTGACAAAGTCGCCAGAAGACTAACTAGGATGGCAGATTTTCCTCGTTTAGAAATAAGGTTAATTTGAGCCACTTTCCAGATTGATGGAAAATAGCTAGTCTTCAGGACTGAATTGAATATATTTGTAATAATGAGAGTTCGTTTATTATTTTGCCTATTATTATTTCATAACCATATACCGTTTTTAATTTATGTTTCTTGAAATCTTGTGTTTGATCACCCATATTTTAATAAATCTAACTGGTAACGATGTGGGGTATCCATGTAGGTTTGTATTTCGTCTGTTGTCTTTTAGCTGGATATGACTGAATAACCTTTTTCAAGTGTTCCACAAACGTTTCTGATTTTTATGCGTCTATTACCGCATAGATAAAAAAAATTGCTACTTTCTAAAAATATTAAAAAAAAAGAAAACTGTAAATATTAGACTTATGGAGTAAGTGGAATCACATAACTTAATTAAAAGCTGTAGATTAATGCACATTAAAACGTACTTTAAAAAATAACCAAAAATTGCTTTCATCTAGTGATCTGTTAGATTAGTGCAGTGTTCAATAACATTGAAAATAGAGGATAGCCAAATTTTTGAACCATGAATAATTTAAAATCGTTTTTGAACATGATAATCAAAAATATTCGTATTTGTCGCAATATATTTTATTTCAGCAAAATAGGTTTTTCATCCCAGATTATCAAATGTATGGGGTATTAAGTGTGTCATTTTAAAAATCATTATAATGCGAATTTGTTAAATAAATAAAGTACAAAATTTATGGATGTTACAATTTTAATATAAAAAAGTAGTTTTAATACGCCTGACTTATTAGGGGATAATTGAAATACGCCAGCGAGAGATTTAAATCTTTCCAAGGGTTGGTTCCGGCCAATGGGTCACTGCTGAGGACCTTCGTTATAAACTGACAATAATTGTAATATGTTCGGAAATTCCAGCTTTTTTAATTTTGAGAGTTATATCTAGATATTATAATAATAATGTAATGGATTCATGTTCTACTTGGAAATAACAAATTAAAAATATTTATTAAGTGCATATCATTTGTAACAAATTTTTGTGTTTAAAAATGTTCATATACTGCTTATATCATGCCGAGCTAAATATATAAAAGAATTGTTTCTGAAATATATAAGGGGGTTGGCTTCGATTGGGTTTTTCGAACAATAAAAATTACAATTTAATTTTTCACCTTTACAATTTTCCAGTCAATAAAAAAACCTAACTAATTTAACTAACCTGACAAACATATACCTGTTCCTATCGATAACAAGGCACCTTCGCTTCGCTTATACAGAGAGTTAATTGAACATGGACATTTTTTGTGTGCCGCTTAATACGGTTTACTATGTCCACTTCTAACTTCTAACACCAGAGTGAGGGGAAGAATTTTTACTGATTGTGAATAGTTAAAAAAAAATCATTATGTAAGATTGCCAAAAACATCTGTGAATCAAACAAATATGGAAATATTGAGGTTTTGGAAAAACTGATATTTCAAGGACAGTTCCTAAATGCATCATAAAGTTCAAGGTGCTCAAATTCTATCTCCGTATTAAGTTAACAAAATTATTCATATTTTATCGATATAATTTCATGAAGAAAATCAGTTTCAAATAAAATGACATATTTTTACGTAGAATTCAATAATGGCTAAAACATTCTATTTATTGCGTTGTTGTTACTCGAGAACATAAACGTACATTTTCTAAATAACAATTGCAGTTGGCTACGTTCCCAGTTAAAAGCTTATATTTTTTGATATAAGAAATATGAGACACGATAAGGTTTATCTTTCTGCAGGAAGTTGGAGGACGGGTGGGTTCACGCAGGAAGAGGCTTAGTGCTTTTCGAAGTACTCTCTTTTTGCGTTTTCATATTCACAAGAATTTTGTCTCTCTAATAACTCAACAACTAAACAGTTTAGAATTGTGACAATTTGTTATTATTAATTTTTTACAATAACAATAATACACTTACTTTTTTAACAAATTGAAAAAAGTAATATGTCGAATAATGTAAACTTAAACGAAGAAAAAACTACATGGTTTTTGTTTGTACAACGGTATAAAATTGAGAGAACTAAAATATATTTCTGAAAAGTATACCTTTTATAAACAGGATAATAAGAAATAAGAAATAAAATTGAAACAAGAGGATGAAGAAATAGTTTCAATTTACATAATTTATAAACTTTGCACCATTTTCAGTATTGAACAAACTTTTTTGTCCAATTTATGTGGATATATATATATTCTCTAAATAATTTCCTGACTGCTGAATTATTAATGTAGACATAATTTGGCAAGGTCTCAAAACCTGAAACCTCTAGATATTTTCTTGTGAACAATGTTGACCAAATTAGGGAAGCCATAAATCCTACAAATAGATTGAGGAAATATTCAACCCGAAACAATTTCAAGATTTCAAATGTGTACAGGAAGAAGAATATTTTGAATATGATCATTTTTTGTTTGTTTTTTAACAACGTAAATAAAAAAAGATAATCAGATCATTTAATGCATCTACGAAGTTAGTAAATGATAATCCTTGAAATGACATCTTTGAAAAAAAAAGTTAAATTAAAGATCCGTTTAAAATAACTTTAAAGACGAAAAGGTTTTTTTTTTTTAAAGTTACATGTAATTGGATATTATTAATGAAGAAGGTATCTAGAAGAAGGTATTGGTCTGTTATGGTTACGAGTACTCTGTATCTTGCACATTAAACTTGTAGTATAGTGGCAATTACCACGGTAGCCAAACTCGATGCTCGCCGATAAATGCCAAATAAACTAAATCGCTATCTGGCAATATACGACTCATTACGTGTATGTAACACTGTCTAAACCTCCCTGAAAGCTCTTTTATTCAATTGCCAGTAGTTCAATGTAGTTAGAAACATCATTACACTTTATTTTATCACATCCTCAATAACATTAAAAGATATATTAAACATAATGAAATGTAATTCACCACGAATTTTCTGTACTTTTTAACTTTAAGAAGACTTATTAATCTAAACATTTTAATTTTGGTTTAAAATATACTTTCCTTTTTTTATTAAAATATGTAACAGTATGAATAAATTTAATACATCTTTCAAAATATACGTTATAAGCTTTTTTCAATGAAGAAAATAGTTTGGAATTATATACTTATAGTTATTGATTTTAAAGACACAACATTTTAATTTCATTTATTTTGTCGATATAAAAAATACACATCAACGAATGAAATATTGTTGGTATAAAAAGTGATGTTGCAAGCTACTAATTAATTATTTTTTCATATTTACTTATATATAATATCAATAAATTTCGGGATACATTCATACGATGATAAAACAAGAGTTGGAGGGCATAAACTCATATCTATATGTATTTGTTCTACGGATAAAGATATATTTACAAATTACACTATTAAATCGTGATGAAGATAATTGTGGAGTACATACAGTTTCAAATTACAAAATTTTGTAAATATTTTGAATATTTATATTATCTACCGAATAAAATAAATAAGTTTGGATTAAAACAAAATATTCCATTCTTTCAAAATACAAGACATAAATTGCATCTATTAACAGAGTCACGAACTAGGTCAAATAACAATAAACAAACAGTATTGCATACTCTATAATTTGTAAACTTGATATAATCATAAATATAAGTTTGTACAACTTGTGTTTCTTTAAAATGCACATAACATACACGTGCTATATGAGCAAAGTATATAAATGCTTAAGCCACTAACATGATGATCAATTCTTGCAGATTGGAAATTTGAAACATCGTTCATCTACAAACTAAAAATAAATTAAATATTCATATAATAAAAATAAGTATACTAGAAGGAAATTAAATGAAATATCGAAAATGTTTTATTTACAAAACTCTTGCCAAAATTTAGATTATATTGCACTCTAATCATACAGATACTTCAATATATTAAATTCATTCTCCATCCTCCTGCGTATACTTTAATATACATGTGTAAAATACAACTCGGGAAAGATAATAGATGATGGAAATAAATATAAGAGATTTAAATTTTGTTTTTCTCTATTGATTCCAAGGAATCTAAGATAAGAATTCATTGCGAAAGCTACAACGTCCGCATTTTTCATCTCTTATGGCTCCGGAGAAAAGGTTAAATACGTCGTGCATGAAAGAAGTTTTATCAATTGTAATGTTATATTTGGATATAAAATAGAGCAATATTACCATTTATAGAGCAGACAACAGACTGGCGCGTCAGGGTCGGGTTGAATTGTTTTTGAGGGTTGTGGGTGGCATAGAGGGTTGGCGTGGCAGAGGGAATTTTAGGGATGTTGCAGTGGTCGATGCGTTTTGCTTATATACTTTGCTTATCTCGATTACAAATGGTTTCGGAAATATTTTTACCGGACAGTCTTTCTTAGGAGACATAAATAACAGAGAAGCGATAAATTTCAAACCGATATACAAGTATGTTTCTTGCATTAGAGCAAATACAAACATTTTAAAAACAAAAAAAATTATTTTTAAAACAATGACTAAAATGCCACACCTGCATTACGTTGAAGATTCACATTCTTAATTACAATATCGTCAATAAAAAGTAGAAATTTTATGAATTATAGCCTACCAACTTTAATCTACATTAGGTATATAAAATTCTACCCAAGTTTTGAATAGAAAATAGTTTTAATAAAATGCTATAAATATTAAAAAAACATCATGTCTGCACAGAAATTGGTTGTACAAATTTTTAAAAACGACAAGCATTCTCATAGTACTAATGTTATTAAGTTAAAATGTCTCAATTTATATTCAACGAAGATTTCATAAGGCTGTGCACAAGAATTTTATTTAAATGTAACTGCTTTCTTGATCACAGTAACATTTCTCTCAATTGTGGTCTTATGTTGCTAAGTAGAGTCTGCCCACTTCGCATGTAAATTGTTATCGTAAAGTTCTCTGGAATAAAATCATATTCTGCATCATTTCAAATTTTATTTGTTGATTTGAAAAAATGTAAGACGGAAATTTTACAAAACGCGTAATTTTAAACAATTATGCAGATACATTTAACATTATATAAAATTTCATCTTTAAATCCCATTTTTCCACGTCATTTCATTAATTTTTGTAGTTTTTTATTATTTTCTTTCCTATTTCAACCCCAACATTTTCTTTCTTCAAAATATTAGTGAAAAGAATTGTCGGTCGGAAGATCAATTGAAAGTCAGAAACATTGTAAACTTGAATCTGTGATATAAATTTATCTCCCACTATGACTTGAACCCTAGATAAGTCTGACAGTCTTTCACATTAAAAACAGGAACTTAAGAATAGAAGTTTCAGGGATGGTGATGGGATGCACTGTATAAGCGGATTTTTTTGTAAAAAGAAAGTAGAACAAAGTCAAGAAATTGAAAGATATAAATAAATATGACAACAATAATGCTCGTAAAATAATAAAAAAAGATGGATACAGATGACAACCAACTCAATCACTGATAAATAGTTTTAACTTAGTGGAGTGGTGTTGATTTAAAGTTAAAAAAAGCATTTTCTAATACCGGTAATTGTTCGACGTATTGACATATTTGTAATCCTAAAGAAGTATATATTCTGAAAAGTGAACCTTTTGTTGTGGAAGAATTTTTTTTTTTTTTTCATAACCCACTTATATTCGACTTAATTCTCAAATCCGCGGCTTCTTTGCAAATACACCTAACAAAAGCATTATAAATTATCTCGACTTAAATGTATTCTGGTGATTTCCGTCCTTATCTACTAATTTTATCCTACTAATTAGAATTCTAACACTTGCATATTTATTAGATATCCTTGTCTGCCGCACTCGTTATTCTTCCTTTTTTGCATTCTAGTGCACATAAACACTAATGCGTATTGTCCTAAAGCGCGACTGCAGCAAGGACTGTGGACGATTGCGAATGGTGGGGAAAGAGGAAGCTTTGGAGTCTAGCCATCCTTCGATACAGCGACAGTCCGCACGAGGAGCTCTAAGCTCCTAGCTGCTCACTAAAAACGATCCCCAAAATGCGCTAACTACACAACTTTTACCATGAGCCTTGGATATCAACAATAAAGGAAGGAGAAAGTGTTTTAAGGTAGGTCAATTATCCATAATCAATAACTCAATTTTAACGAGATTTTTATATTTAGCTCGTATTTTTTAAGGATAATTTATTTTGATAATGATTCTTCTTTTTTGATCTATTAAATTATGAATTTATAAATGAGTAAACCTAAAAATGCAATTATGGCACATATCGATTTTTATAATGTATAAGTGTAACTTAATAGAATCAGTTTATTCCACAAAAAGATTATTACTGAAAGAGCAAATTTATTTTTAGTACACAATAGCAGAACCTTTCAAAATGCAAAACAGTTTGTACTAGTGCTATTTCAACACGTGTCAATAATTCTAAATAATAAGTCAGTATTATACAATTTATTTGCGAAGCTTTTTATGTAGTCAATTATAAAATACATCAACTGACGTAGTTTTTATAAATTCTAAAATTCTTTAAGATAGTAGACTGCACGATAGTAAACATCTATTAATATATTACAAAACCGATCTAAAAATAAATTTGGTAATTAAATGTTTAGTTCGCTTCTACATCCTGCACTGTCCGTAATTTGTTGCCGAATTTTAAGACAAAATCTTAGAATCTGTGACCTATTTTCGAAGTTTACGAACGACTTGCTATAGAGCTTCGAACATGGATTATTTTCTATCGTATCATAAAAATATTACGATTTTAGCATACCGTTTTGTTAGATATAGTCATATAATTAAAATTTAAAAAAACTGTAATGCCACAAACAAATTTCTAATTAATTTTGAACATGGAAGTTAAATGATTATCGTTCTAAATAATGAAATTCATAAATTCATCTACTCCTTTAATTGACATAAGTTATTATTACTTAAAGACACGTATTACTAAAAAGATACACTCATCCTTCATACATCCTTTACATTTTTCAATTATTATTCCTGTTCTCAAAATTTTGTTATAGTTTACAAATAAGTATTATTATTCTGGTACATAAGTCTCCTATAGTCATAGATTTGTGAAGTTCCAGTGTTCCATATTTTGGTTAAAATCACGTGGGGTTGGACAAGGCAATTCTCGTGCAGGATTTGCGTCGTATACGCAATATACATCCAGGACCTTTGACAAATCTCTTTCAAATAATTGAAAAATAAAATAAATCAGTACATTAGAAAGTTCAAAAACCTCATTGCCGTGAAATTATCATTTTAAAGTGAAAAGTCCAGTCTAACGATTTTTCAAAGTTTCGCGCTAGATGTTTACTTTCTGTAATTATTACCTTTTGCAATCAACGACCCAATTCTCTATAGACCAATGTGTACGAAAAATTACAATTTAATCAAAAATTATAAACTGAATTCTACAATGACTTCTTAATTTTATTTCTTTTTATCTCTTACAATTTTCAAGATCTTTACCATATCACAAACATTTAAATTCAAGAACGCACACGCGATACTGCAAAAGTATTTGATGTGTCGATGAATTATACGAAACTAACTTCTCTGATGCGGCAGGGTTGGCTCACCGCACATAAACATTCGGATGCACCCCAATTGGCGCGTAGAAGTCCTCCCCGTGCCAACTGGAGCCGTCAATGGATATGCACATTGGCATCCGAGGTGCTGCTTCAATAAAGAACCTTGGCTCCAATAACAGGGAAATCCCCAACGCACGCCAAATACCCACGTGCATTGATAAATATTACGATTCCCGCCAAAACTTCGATAGATTCTTCCATGGGAAACTGGGATCGAGCCAACGCGGCCGACTTCATTGTTTGTTGTTCTTTTCGGTTCTATCGAATCTCGCCTGCCTAACGTTAATTGCGGTGTGTATATAATAAATAAATGAATATTTATGAACTTACAAAGTTTAATAGTTATTTTGTTGAGGATTCTACATTCAAATTTATCTTATAAAAAAAATACATAATAATACGGCATTATAATTTCAAGTATTTTTTAATATAAATTTGGAACTAAGACAAAGAAGAAGTTTTGGTGCGACATTTAATTAAAAACACCATATTACGAATACAGTACTCTTGAATGGATAACTAATACATATTTGTCGCCGCCGTTTTAGTGAAGATTCTCAAAACACGAAAGAACTTACGCAAAAACATCATTCAATAGCAAAAATGTTGCATTATTGTCAAAGTCTTGGCTATAAATGCTTACCAATAAAGGACAAAAGCAATAAACAGTATTTATTGCAACACACCATTATATAAAATATATAAATGTATTTCGAAATCTTTAGCAAGTAATAAATATTTTTCATGTCAAATTAAATGTTAGCTGGATTTTTCTCACATTTTAGCAACAAATTGTGTGTAATATAGTGGAGAAAAACCGAGTCGCAAATTATTTACATATTAATTAGAACTAGAAGCTATAAAATGGAATGTGTATTGTTTAATTTATAAAAAATAGATTTTAAAATGTATTAACTATTTGTGTATACACTGCGTAAAAAAATGTGAAAAAATTCAAATAATTTAAATTAAATTTAAATAATATATCCAATTATTACATTAAAATATATAAATATTTTTTATTTAGATTTCAACGAAATTCATCCTAAATAAAATTTTATGACTCGCTCTGCGGATATGCTGTAAACTATGAAAATATATGGCTTCTATTCAGGTTATGATTTAAATCTGAAATGCAATGATTATACAGAATTCGTTTGAAAAATATTTTTTCCATATCATCCAGTAAAATATTAACCAATTATTTTTCAATATTTAATTAAATTAAATTTATTAAAACAACATTTATTTTGATATAATACTTTTTTCGGTTTATCGGAATTTCATGTTTCTGTTCGCTTGACTTCTACTTTCAAATCAAAAATATTGGAGACTGTGGCTGTAAAATATAAAAATAACAAAAATTCCCTTACCACATTAAAATTTAGAAAAATTCTAAATAAGTATTTCGGCAACTAAGTTGCCATCCTCAGTAGAAAACCTAAGAAGGAAACAGTGTTAACTTAACTTGCATCACAGGTTAGGAAATTGTATGAGTACGGTAATGTTAACAATAATGGCAAAATCGAAAGGTAGTAAATGTAGAACAGTTATGTGAAATTCAAATAGAAGAAGTAAACCTTTAAGGCTGATTTGAATATGCAGAAATTTTTGTGTATAAATGTAATCTCTGGACGTCGAAATGCGAACTATAAACATGCAAACGGCGAAAATTTTTATTCTAAACATTTCCCAGCTTTATCGCTTGGAAAAATCAAAATGTTGTTTCTTACGTATCCATCTATCTACTTGTTTACCGCATATCTAACGATTTCCTCAGACTTGACCTATGTTGACGCGTAGGCCAGCAAAGACGGGAATAGTTTCAGCTCAACTATTATTAGCTAGGTTGTATCACCGCGCCCCGTCCTCTGTCGCTTGATGGTACATTACTCGTCCGCATTTATTTATATATTCTCATAATTTGTGCGCAATTTTTTTCAATTGCATATCGTTGTTCACTCTATCTCGGTGTGCCAATAGACATGCTGACTTCGAAGTAGTAAAGTCAATAAATTTATTTACAAATTTTTACTTAAATTCAATTGAATTCAATTTAACTTAATCATTTGTCTACTCAAATTGTTTTGATTTGAAATTTTTATGCGCCTGTTTAATTATTAAAGTATTATGCACTGTTGAAATTATATTTTTTTTGCCATATTGACAATTCATCAGAAAGTATAATAAAAATTTGGACAAAAAAAGGCTAATTTTATGTCTGTAAACGTAATTTTTCAAGTAATAGGATGAGATTAACGGCCGACTTCAATCAAGACTGTCCAAAACAAATTTCCAAATATTGATATTAATAGTAATAATAACAATAATATTTACTGGTCTAAGGATCATAAAATACATTTAAAAAAGCATAAACCCTTTAGAACTGATATATGACAATTCAAGTGAAGCATACTGAATTAAGTCTAATTAAGTCAAAAGTTAAAAGAAAACTAACTGACATACTTAAACATTGTTATTCTTTATAATATAGATATGCGGCAGTGATTTATCACAGCAATTTTTTTTTGTTTTTGTTATTATTTCAGTTTATAAACATTATTCTTAAAAATACAAATATACAAAGCTGTTTGGGAATGGAGCCAGTCGATGAAACCTTTTATGCAAATTCATAGGGTTGAGGATTGTCATTAATATTACCGTGGGACAATTACTGACGTGGATTTTAAATTTTGAATGAAGGATAAGAAAGACAAAAAAGTCAAAAAAGAATTCTCATTGTTATGTACCTATATAAATTATCTATCATTTCTGTTTTGATAATAGCTGATATAATCTTCGTTTATAGAGGTCACTAGCACTGTTATTTTATGACTTCTGAACAACGTACTAACTTCATAATTAGGTATTAATTTCGTAATTGTCGCGCCCTTTAAATCTTTATAACAGCTTCCATTTTATATGTTGACAAAAACATTATAATTAGTCAAACTTTGAGCTTTAAATTAACTGTGATTTCCTTTTCTGCCATAAATGTTACTTGACTAAAACTCTTTTATATTCTCCAAAATTTTATTATTATGAAATATCATCTGAATAAATCGTCGGTAATTAACAAGTTTGGTGGGTTGAAGTGACAATGTGCTTTCTAAATATGAGTGCATGTGACAAGGGAACCAAACCAAATATAGATTCTTTACTATATTTTGTTTGGTAGGATATAGTTTTCAGGATTAGAACTAAAGGATGATAATAAAGCAGATCTAAAGGATGGGTTGGAAGACTTCATTGAAAAAGGAACAGGGGTAAAAGTCCAGATTAAAGAAGCCATCAGATTAGGAACAAAAATATGTAAAGCTGAGTTGGAAAATTCATTAGATAAGGAAAAAATAATGAAAAACAAGAATAAACTAAGACAACTGCAAGAAAGAATTTATATAAATAGTGAGATGACAAAAGAAGAGCGTGAAACCCAGAAAAAGCTAAAACAACTAGCAGAAGAAGAGAGGAAGGAAGGAAAAGTCACAAGAATGGGGTACCAAAAAGTCATAATAGATGGAAAGGAATGGAAATGGGACAGGGAACAAAAACAAGTAATAGAAAAAACAAACACGATTAATCAACTTCCAAAAAAGTAATGGCGAAGGAAAACGGAGGACTTATGATGACGGATAACGCAAAGAAAGAGGACAGGAGAAAGATTATAAAAAAGGATATGGAAGAGGAAAATAGAAGGACAAATGACAAAAATACTGCTGCTGGAGTTGGAAAATATACACAGAGTGAAATACACAAAAAGAAAGATAAAGAAACTGGAAAAACACGAAGAGAAACAAACATGATTGAGAAAATAAAACAAAGACAAGACACTATAAAGTTTGGAACATGGAATATTAAAAGCATCAATGTAAAAGAGTATGAACTGACAGAAGAACTGATGAAAGTAAAACAGATTACATAGGATTGACGGAAACGAAAAAGAAAGGGAAAGGCACACGTAAACTAAAGAACGACTACTGGATATATTGGTCAGGAGTGGAAGAGAAAGAGAGAGCT
>JAFFZR010026055.1:2022-15747 GCA_018397195.1 Lethrus apterus | reverse complement strand
TTTCTAATGCTTTTACTATTATCACCAAAGATCGCTCTAGCGTTCCATAAGATTTCATGATCTTGCTGTATTTCGTTATTGAATTATAGGCGTTTTGCCGAAGACTGTCAGCTGTCAAAATTTTTGAATAAATGCAAATATCTTGAAAATGAATAGACATAGACAAATATTATCTTATACAAACTTATATTAGAATTACACAGGAAATTCAAAAATGTAATAATATATAGGGTGTTCCGTTTAAAATTTTAAAGTTGTTCGTGGTTGCACACAAACGAAACACTCCGTATAACTGAAAATAATTTTAGGTGGTGGGGACCATAAATTCAAAAAATTTTGTCTTAAAATATTTTTTGTATTTTGCATAGCAACGGAGATATCGAAGAATATCGCACTAATGTTACACCCTGTATATTTCTTAATAAATAAATTATAGATCTTTTATTTATGATTAATATCTTGTTTATGGTTTAACGATTCCGAGAGTACATATAAATCTAAATTATTAACAGATGGAGTCTATATTTTGTACAAATCTATCCAGATCCTCGTCAAATGTTGAGTTAGAATCACTCAATGAAGATATAGATGTCAAAATGTCAAAGGAGAGAATTATTTTGCCGTTTTTCCTTACAGGGCATGCTACAATCCAACTTTTATTGCCATACAGCCCCGTCCCACTTTAACTGGCCCACTTGTTATAAACTTGCTCATTTCATTTATTTGTATTAAGTTATTTAACCCTTTTCTGTGCTGTCAAACAGGGCAAAATGGGCAGCCTTCAGGGGCCTCCCGTGCATTTTGTTATGAAGAAGGGCGGATTATTGTTAGAACATCTTTAGGACGTGGCGGACTGGTTCTAAAAATATTGGTTGCCAGGAGGCAATGGGACCCATCTAAAACTATAATTTTTTTATAAAGGATCTGTGCGTCAATAAATAAATAAAATTAAATTCTTTTTTTTTTTTAATAATAAATAGCACATAATTTTTGCTATTACTATTTATAAATATTTAAAATTTTAGTTACTTGTAGCAATAATATTGGAATTTCTATTAAATTTTCAAGCCACTAACATTTTTATCACATTGCCTAAGGGGGGCGGCACTTCATCAGAGTAAGCTGACACCATGGCCAGCCCGCTACGGCTAAACAATATAGAATATATAGAACAACATGACTCATTATAACTTGAGAATCATTATTGGGTAATATCTTTTTTTTTATAACTGCCGTGATTCTTTTAAGCATGATATTCACTAAAACCTGGCAATCTTCTTAGGTGAATTAATTACAAATACAAAGCTTCGTTGGGTAAACCTAAACATAATTTTTTGTTAAAAATGTATTGCTCTAAGTAATGCTAATATGTATAGATATGGATATTGAAAACAAAATATAAAAAAAGTTTCAATTGATTTCTATATTTCTTCATATACCTAATTCATATACATATACATATATCTTACAACCTTTGTAGCGTACTGAATAATCAGGATACCCTGATAATAATATTAATAATAATGTTCAGCTCGATTTTCTCAGAATTTTTGTTATGCAACCTTATGTTTTATTTGCAAAGTCAGAAAGGGTAGAAAGAACTATCGGATTCCACTAAAAATAAATGTATATTGTCATTTAAATTTTTTTTGTGATGACGTCATAACTACAAAACAAATGAAAGTCGGAAGGTGAAACGCACATATCAATGTGTATTTTTAAAAAATAAAATCGACCTTTTCCAGCGTTTTTTAAAAAACCGGTTGTGTTCGCCGTTTTTATATTTTACACTTTAATCCCACACTGTATATTTACAGCCATGTTCCCCTTTTTACTATTACCACCCAACTACGATCAAAATTTTCCTTCATTACCATCTACATTCCTATTCTTTGTCCATTCACTCCTCTACTCCTCTCTCTTTTCCATGAACTACCCTTCCTTATATTCTGTCATCAAGTGTTTCCACTCGTCCCAACTTTGTTATCATGTCCCCCCTCCCTTAATATGCAGATCTTTTTATACATTTTATTAAATCTCGCTCCTCAGAGCTCTTCATATATTTTATGGCCCTCTACCTCGTTGCTCTTGCGTATCACCGTAACTTCTCTATCTTGGACGTCTCTCTACCTCCATTGCTGACAACCCTTTTGTACAATTTCAACCTATATCTCTCACACCTCGACAAATTCGTTCCCCTCTCTGCCCTCCTTACCATTATCGAGTACCATTCTTGTCAAATTTTCCTCCTTCCTCTCTCTTACCTTCCAATCGTACCTTGCCACCCTCTCAAATAACTCTGTGCCCATCTTTTCCCTCTCCGCCTAGTTTAGTATTATATACTCCGGTGTCGACCTTTCTTACTTTAGTACCTTCTTCAAACCCGCTCATTGTGCCCTTTCTACGTTTTCTGCTCTTTCGCCCTTCTTTCTTATTCCACAAAATCTTTCCCAGTCTCTTCTCGCCGTTTTGGCTTTCTCGAAATGAATGTGAAAAATTAAGATTTTCTTTACCGAATTAAGTTTCGTCCACACAATGAAAGTGGAAAATATCATTTTCTGACAACGTCAACGAATGTATTATTGTTTTCGTAACTGTTAAATAGATATGTGTTTAACCTATTTAAGTAAGCTGTAAAGTTATGAAAATATTATAAGATTCAAATTACAAGATAAAAATTATTCTACATTAAAATTTCCGTTAATTATTAAATTGTGACCGATTTTTACAAGCTTTTCAAACGAAACAGATAAACCGATTACTTAATTAATACCTAAAAGAATGTACTAATAAATGATTAATTTGAATATTGCTTATATAACAACATATATGTATACTAAATTACATAAGGTAGAATTTTTCATCATTGCTAAATAAATGGTTAGATTTCCATATTTTAATATCAGTACAAGTATTACATACTAAATTTAAATATCCATATTAATCAAAACTGGATTAAAAACTGCCACACATGGTTACGTGCTACAACATACCTATGTGTGTTAGTAATTTGCTGGTTAATGTGGCATTCACAAACCTTTAAAAACTTATGACGCGCTTATTTATAATTTTATTTTTCATATACAGGGTGAGTCGGGAGGATCGCACCAAACTCGAGGAGTAATTTTAAAAAATTCATTTTTGTTACCCGATATTTCTTTATTTTCAAGTTACAGCGTTAAAACAAAATTCCCCACACACACTGTTCTAATCATTGCGTTTTTGCAATAAATGTTCAAAAATACTGCCATTGACTTCTAAACATTTTCTGCTTCGTCTAAGAAGGGCACCCGCTGCTCTTCTGGTGGATTCATGCCTTTGTTTAATATCGGCTGCAGCATTTCCAATACGTTGAATTAATGCATCCCGACTTTAACTTTACTTTACTTTATAAACTTCATTTTTCATCCAGTCCCATAAAGAATAATCCAATGGTGTCAGGTCGGGAGACCTTGGAGGCCAACTAACAGAACCACCGCGATTAATCCAATGTCCTGGAAGCATTTCATCCAAATGTTGCCTGATCTGACGAGCGAATTGTGCAGGAGTTCTATCGTGCTGATAACACATTTGCATTCTGATGTTTAGAGCAACATCTTCTATTAGTTCTTGTAATTCATTTTGTAAAAGTATTGGTCTCCTATGAGGCGATCCTCCATAATGAAAGGACCAATTAAATAAATATCAGTCAACCACACCACACGTTTACCGCCGAAACGTCAAATCACTCTAAGACGCATTAATTTGAAAACAAGCGAGAATAGCAACATTTATTACAAGGACGCAATGATTAGAACAGTGTGTATGGGAAATTTTTTTATGACGCTGTAACTTAGATAAAATCCAGTATTGGTCACTTTCCTTTTCTGTCAACTTCATTTTCAACTTCGTTTTGTGTCAACTTTGTGTCAGGTTGACTTTAAAGAAACAAATCTGCAATTGAAACTACAATCATACGTTGAGATGGTTTAATGATCACAAAACAAAAAAATATAAGAAATTTTGTATTAAATTATTAAAACAAAAAAAACAAGTATTAAGTTATTCTATTAACCCTCCACCTTCGTCGCCGCATAATTCAATCCTCCGTCGCAGTTCCTTAAAGCTATTCCGGATTTCCTGAATTGGTAAGGCGGATATAGCATCTTTTATGCGATTTTTTAATACCTCGGCATCATTGGGTAAATTTTCTGCATACACTACTTGTTTTAAACGTCCCTACAAATAAAAATCGGCAATAGTCAAATCTGGGCCCCTTGGGGGCCATAAAACTGGACCATTCGTACTCATCCAACGGTGACCAAATTTACGGTTTAACAAATTCACAACAATTTGTGAATAATGCGCCGGACAACCATCGTGTTGGAAATACATTGACGGCCGATTATTGAGGCTCAACTCATCTATAGCGTCATCGAAGAAATTATCTAGCATATTTAAGTATGGCCCCATTATTCCGTAATATGAAATAGCACACTATACATGGACTTTAACAAAATATTGCCAATGATTTGTAATTTTAAAAAAAGGATTAGTGTCACTCCAATATCCAACATGTTGCGAGGAAACAGTTCCATTGGTAGAAAATGTAGCCTCGCCGGGGAACAAAATGTTTCGATAAAAATAACGATTACTTGCTATTTTGCTTCCTATTCATAAACAGAAATCTAGACGTTTTGCGAAACTATGATTAAAAATGGATTTGTAGGGATAAATCTTCCGGTCTTTCAAAGCTCGTATGTGTGATTTACTAATGCCTAAGCGAAGCGACCGCTTCCTCAAAGACAATTTTGGATCATTTTGTACCGAATCTAAAATTAGCAGAGTTGCGGCATCGTCTTCATTATGTATTCTCTTTGTTTTCTTTACATTTAGTACTGAGCCAGTTCTTAAAAATTTCTTAATAAGCTTCTGTGCACCCATACATGATACACAAATATCTGGAAATTTTTCATTAAATTTTTCAATCACGTAACGGTAACTTTTTCCACGTCCATAACACTGTACTAAATATATTTTCTGTTCTAACGTTAGCATTTTATTATAAACATATTGTCATTACTTCACAATTTCTTTAACGATATGAAAGATAACGACACATGTCGTACTATAATAAACACTTGACATGTAATCGATGTTTTTCGTTTTTGTAATTATTAAGTCACCTCACGCTTAAAAATATCTTTTATTTTTGTTTTTGTTTTTATATTCAAGTCAAGCTGACACAAAGTTGACACAAAACGAAGTTGAAAATGAAGTTGTCACAAAAGGAAACTGACCAATACTGAATTTTATCAAAGTAGGCCGATCATTCTGAAAATAATAATAATTAATAAATAAAGTCCTACTTGACTTTAAAAAATCGAAAGTAAACTAAAAATAAGTTTCAGACCAAGCAGGGCGCATCCCAAAATATGAAATTCCAATTCGAAAATTTTTGGTCAATCATACCTATTGTAAACTCAATCCGGGGACATACTGTATATAATGTACTTGCAATATTTTTAAAAGACGTTATATAAATCATACAATATACACAACTAACAAAACTTAGTTTTCAAGGAATTTGGCATTATTGTTTATTTTTTTGCATAACAAGTTCGATGTTAACGAGCTTTTTATAATTTCATGTATGTATAAGATTAAAAATGAACTGTAGTTATGATGAAGGATGAAGGACAAATTAATAATATGTATAATTTTTTTGGAATATCCGAGAACCTTTTTATATTTATTGTAGGCGGCACAGTAGCATCTGTAGAGTTCGTTATGCAATTTTAGACCACCTAGATTAATAATAATTTATTCGTTTGACGTTAAAACTTTCGAGATTAAGAGACAATGCAATAATGTAATAAATCGTTTAGTCTGGAACATAATTGCCTGTAACTCCAGACTATTCTATTGTTGGCGGTTAAATAGTTTTGTGGTCGATTGTGCATTCCCCTATATTAATTACTGCGTTCTGAAGTGTCACATGTTAACCGTTATTGTAAACGAATGAATTATTCATAAATTATTCTCGAATTAGTGCACCTTATGATAAAATTAATACAACTTCGAGAATTTAGTATTGGTTTCAAGAAATCGTCGATAAAAAATGAAACTGTAAAAAAACTCAAATATGAATGAATGTTTTGTAAAAAAGAACTTCTTTCTGGGTTCCATTTTTAATTATTCAATTTTTGATGACTCTGTAAATGTTATGTCAAGTTAGAATAGTTTTATGTTATTTTCTCAGAAAACAGAACTTTTTAAAAAGAGTAATTTCTATTCGTAAAACTAGTAATAGAAAAGTTTCCCATTTGTAGAAAACTTTAGCATCAACCGTGCCCGTTAGAATCGAAAGCTATAAATTCCTTTTATACGGAACCGTTTTAAACAATGGCACAGTTTTAATTTCATTTTAAACCAACCACCTTCACATCGTTCTAATTAGTTTTGTTCTAAGCACATAAGATTTTTCTTCCTGAGAAAGTTATAAATTATTGCGAAATATCGAAAAAGATCGCTTGCGTGCGAAACATTCCAACTTGATGGAATATGGGCGAGAAGAACCAATACAAAATCAGTAAAACAAAACTAATTTAACAACAAAAAGCGATAAAAATGGTTTGCGCCAATCCGTTGTTTGTCAATATTTTTAAACAAATGATTTCATGCATTTGTTTATTTAACTTAGGAGCACAATATTCACTCATTATAGTGGTGTAGAATATATTAATATATTTTTACAATTTTAAAACTTGTAACTAGTTCTTTTTGTTAAAATATGTTTGTATAGCAGTAGGCCTGAGTAAAATCCCAAGACAATATTTTACTGGTTTTCATCGTCAAATGATGACTTCTTAATTATTTTAGGAAGAAAATACCACAGTTCACATTTGCCTGCATATGTGTAATGATTGAGTTACACTTTTGCAATTAATTTTTTATAATAGAAGAACAAAAAAAAAACGATAAAAATAGTGGATACCAGGGCAAGGTTTTGCTTTCCAAGATAACGTTAGTCCTCACACCGTACACTGTCGCCATAATGCTTTTACATGGTTCTGCAATAGGTATCACCTATTTTTAAAGTTCTCTCTAAATGTGTAAAGTAATCGAATAAAATAAATTTTGGAATAAATATACCTATACTTTATTATGTGCAATTTTATGTTTTAAATATTACATCGTTTAAATGCCCTCCTTGAGCGTCAATGCTGTACTGCAATCTTTTCTTAAAGTTTTGCATCACCCGTCCTAGCAGCTCTGAGTTAATCCTCCCTATTTCTTCCTAAATGTACAGCTTAAGTTCTTACAATGTTTGAGGACGCCTTGCATAGACTTTGTGTTTCAAGTACCCCCACAAGAAGAAATCTGGAGCCGCCCAGTCAGCTGAATTTGATTTTATCTGCGTCTATGTGTCTCCGTAATTCTGGCCAAGAAAATGTCTCCAACATGTGAATGTAACGTTCAGAATTAATGGTAACCGCTACATCATTTTCTTCGAAAAAAATACGGTCCCACAATACCAAATGTGGCAACACCACACCATGCGGTGATTTTAAGATTATGCAGAGGTTTTTCGTAAGCCATTGCGGATTTTCCGCAGTTTTGTTTGTTAACAAATCCGGTTAGATGAAAGTGAGACTCATCTGCCATCAACAAAAGATGTAATTGATTTTCATCATTCTGCAGAATTTGCAAAAACTCTGTAAAAAGCCACACGAGCAATTGTATCGCCTTCTTTTAACATGTGGATTTTATACGGACGGACGTGCAAATCTAAATGCAGAGCCATTGAATGTCTTAATGCGGATCGCTGTGGACTTCTTAGGATAACTTGTCTGACACGATCGACATTTTCGTGTGTCCTTACTGTACGTACACCACCTCTAAATATATTGAGGCAAGATTTCCGCCATTACAAAAGTCTACAAACGCATTATTGTTTGCCGGGTTGTAATTCTTCCGTGCCTTGGAACATAAACTCGCGACGAAACTGCCTTTGTACCTGAACATGTTAACTTGCTATGAAGCTTTTAACTAAGTAAACGCTCTGATTAATAGGAAATTTATCCATTATTAATTAAATTACATTCATTGACGCACACGAATCTGATTGCAGAACTATCAACAGGGAAATATTGTTTTAAATACGGCTTGATCAAAATAAGTGATACTTGTTGCAGAATTCTGTATATAGATTTGCTATTTAGAAATTTCCATGTAATTCCTAGCAATGATTGTCTATATTATTTTTTAATAAAATAAACCCTAATATAATCTTATATAAAATATTGTGTATCATATTGAACAAATAAATCTAGTATTCATTAAAATACAAAAACCACGCTCCAAATTCGTATTTATCTAGCATTTCTTACCAATGTACAAACTATTGACTTTTCGCAATAATACGGTATTTATTATGTATTTTAAATTGTCACTTGAAAACACGTTTGCAAGAAAATGACGACAAAATATGTTGAGCATCAGTCTTGCAAATCAGATTTATTTAACAAAGCATCTCGAACATCTGGACAGCAACTTATTTTTAAATGACACCATATTTCGTATAAGTCACGGCCAAGATACTAAAGAAATGTAATAGCGTTTTAGATGACATTGATCACGATGATTTTGAATCATTTATAATTTGGAATAAACAATATAGAAATCAAGTATTTACTTATAAATGTATCTATGAATTTATAAATTAGAAACAAAACGACACAACACGACATGAAAATTTGCATAACATACACTAAATTATAATACAATGCGCTAGCGCTTTTCACGAAAACTCTCGGACTGTGCACAGTTGGTAATGTAAACTTAATTCATACACTACGGATAAAACACGCACATGCGGTGCTAACAAATGATTCAACAAAACTGAAACGGAAACGCTAAATAATTGTATACAAGACCTATTAAAGAATCCACTGACGGTCGTTTAATGTGAAACATCCGACAAATGGAAATAATCAATACAGGATACGGTATTGTGATTCGATCGAAAATCACGTGTTGCTACAATAAACGCTGGAAAATATCCTTATTGTCACATATTAAGAATATTAAATAATCCTGCCCAATAGTCAAGTTGTTTTAGTAATTTGCATTTATGAGACAGGATGACTACTAACAACTTAGAAATCACCAACCCTTATGAGAAATAAAAAATAGTATTAAATTAAGAAACGTACAATGTGAAAACGTTGATAAGGTTAGTCAAAAGTATGGAATGGCTGGTTTAATTCCGTAAATATGAACTTTATAACAAAATGTCTTTGATAGAAGTTTTTTTTACTAATTATTCTCCATTTCGTAGCCTACTCGTTGTTTTTGTATGTCAACGCGTTTCCATGGGAACGTTTTTTTTTTACGGCAAAGTGATTTTTTCCGCTGATTTTTTTTTTCCTCTTTTTTTTTCTTGAAATGACTTGATATTTTTTTCATATGCTTTAATAACAAAATTTTAGAGAAAATGCTCAAAATACTTATTCACTCAAATAATATTTAACTCAAATTAAACGTTCCAACTGAGGACCCCCTGCAGCGGGACAATAACCTAATCTATCACAAAAATTACGCAACGAATTTTGCAGCCCGTTAGGTGCTATTTCTTCAATTTCATGTCTGATTCTGGTTTCCAGGTCCTGCAAATTTTCTGGTTTCTCTTTGTAAATTTTATTTATTAAATGAGGGAAAAATCTGGGGCACTCAAACCAGGCGACGTAGCAGGCCATTCGATAAATCCCCGACGTCCTATCCAACGACCTGGAAAAATGTTATTCAGAAACAGGCGAATATGAATTCCATAATGTGGTGGAGCGCCGTCTTGTTGAAACCAAATATTGCGGTTTAACATTCCTTGTCAAAAATAAGTGCAATGTTAGGTACAATGTGATCACGTAATAGGTTTAGGTATCTATCTGCTGTCAAGTTTCCAGCTATAAAGTATGAACTATTATGTGGTGCCTAATAATACCAGCCCAGACATTAAGTTTTTGTGGATGGTGTGTATGGTGTTCCATCTTCCAATGAGGATTTTCACTGGACCAGTAGCGACAGTTGTGTCTGTTTACAAACCCACTTAGACAAAAAGTGGCTTCATCAGAAAATAAAATGTGGTTTAGACAATTTGGATTATTATTGATCATTTCCATCATTAATGCACAAAACTGCATTCTTCTGTCAGGGCCATCTTCGTTGCCTAGCGGCAAACAAGCGCATGGGGAATGTGTATCTTGTAGGATTTGTTTTTTTTT
This sequence comes from Lethrus apterus, assembly GCA_018397195.1. NCBI lineage: Eukaryota > Metazoa > Arthropoda > Insecta > Coleoptera > Geotrupidae > Lethrus > Lethrus apterus. The sequence goes on along the minus strand of JAFFZR010026055.1, from coordinate 5,485 downwards.
AATATTCGAACAACCGACGATTGACTAATATCATTATCAAAAGCAAATTGCGTGGTTGACGTAATTGGATTATCCATAACACTAAGTAATACATCAAAAGCTTGATCTTGATTTGTGACTGATTTTGGACGTCCAGACCTTGGGATATCTTTTACATTTCCAGTTTCTCTAAATTTTCTAACCAAATTAGACACTGTGGATTGTGCAATAGGATTTCTCGCCTGATGAACGTTATTAAATAAATGCCAAACATATTGGTGTGAACGTTGTCGATCTTCATAACTGTTGGGTATTCTTTTATTTAAATTAAACTCGAAGGACCATTTTGTTATATGTATGTTTATTCTATTATATACGAGTTAAGACTACAATAATGAGATGAATAATAATAATAACTATACTTTGCGGTACTACCCTTAACTTATACTAAACTTAAACTTAAAGGGTGGGGGTGGTACCGTGAGCGGGAGGCGATCGACGCGCAGGTCGTAACAATAACCAACCATCATTAGAATTTCAATTGTTTCAGTTTCACTAGGTTTCACCATGTTTTTTCACCACAAATTAAAATGAAACTATTCACAATGACATGAAAAATAACATTAAGAAAACACAGGCCATTTTTTGTAGAATTATCCTCAAATATCAAATATCAAATCATTTCAAGAAAAAAAAGAGGAATACAAATCAGCAAGAAAATGGTTGCCATTTAAAAAAAAAAAAAACGTTTCCATGGAAATACGTTGACATACAAAAACAACGAGTAGGCTAAGAAATGGAGAATAATTAGTAAAACGACTTCTATTAGAGACATTTTGTTATAAAGACCAGATTTACGGAAATAAACCGCTAATTCCATACTTTTGACTAACCGTATAAAAGATCAATTGATCGGAAACAGAAATAAAGTGTATTACCTAAAAGACAGCCTAAGAAGAAAAGGAGAAAAAAAAGGGTAACAACTAAATACCAGAAAAAACATATAGATGGGAAATACTATATGTCACAATATTAGATATCAGGAAAAAGAACTAACAGAAAAGACTTAACCATTCGAGGTTATACGAACTTGTTAATCAAAATGTGTATGAAAGCCATACCGTTAAAAACAAAAGCAGGATTAGATCAAGAAGACGCTGAGCGTGTGGAATGTAAGAAAATTGAGCGGAAAAGAAAATTTTCAAACGATAAATGATATTAATGGGATTGACAGAAAGTAAAAATAAAAGAAGGGGAAATGTAGAAATCGAAGATCAAGTATTGTACGTTGGAAGAGAGAAAGTCAAACGGGAACAAGCAGAAGTTGCGTGCATTATACATAAATATGTATCCGATATATCCGAAGCTTGAGAAAAAGGAATCTACGATATATATTAGGAACACAGATCAGAAGTTAAGTAGGCAGTCAAAATAGCTAAACAGACGACTTAAGAGGATTTCGGTAATAAAATGAATCAATAAGTGGAGGTAACTCGTAAACGTTTGCGAAGTGAATGCGATGAGTCAATAAATTGTCAAAAATAAAAATGGAAAGAAACAAACAACAGAATTTACACCTCAGCAAAACGCAACTTCTCTCGCCAAATAGGGAAAATGTCAGTAAACAATGGAAATAAACAGCAATTTTTAAAACTAAAGGAATCTATATTTAGCGTGAACCCTTAAAGAAGGCGTGGAAAAGCAAAAATACCTAAAGATTGGAAAATATGGCACTGTCCGAGTTGTGGTACTGGGCACCCTTTTACCTGCATGCGAAAATGGTCACATAACCCTTTCTCCCACTTGCGGTACGTCAAAACATGGGATATTCTTTTCTACCGAAAAATATAGTATATAGAAAATACCTTCCATAATACTGATATATAGAAAGGGCAATATAACGGAATTAATGAGATACATCACTATTAAGTATATCGGGAAAACTGTACGAAAGGATATTAGAAAACATTTTACGTAAGGAAATAGAAAATTTCAGTGATACGCAGGCAGGATTCAGACCCGGGATTCAGGATTGGATCTCAGCTTAAGACAATTAAGTTATAAATTATTAATAGGGAATTCAAAACTATATGTTTGTGCGGTTGATCTAGAAAATGCGTTTGACTCTGTGCCAAGGAAATGGATATAAATCTAAGTCGAGAAAACAGGCAGTACCTAGTGACGTTATTAAGGCTATTAAAAATCTATTAAACAATCCAATAAATAAAATCCCAATTTGTAATAAGAACAGAAAAACATGGAAGTGAAACAATAAAACCGCGAAAGATAAAAATAATTTTGTTTTGTTGTTTTATTGATTTTTATTTAATTTAAATAGCTGAATAATTAATTGAGGAAACCCGATACCTTCTGATTTAAGAAATATTTTAACTAATTGTTAAATTTATTCAGCTCGTTGTAATTTCACGGTTATGTCTAACTGTGTCGTATAAAAGATAACACATAAGATTATTCTCCGTACCGCTTTATCGCATTATTATTCTATTATTATTTAATTCGATACTATGGCCTATATGCTGCTCGATTGTAGCAGCCCAGCAGCCTATCATTACGGGCAGCTGCATTACGAACATAAATAACACTTTTAGCCAGCTGATTGCATTATCTAAGGTTGTTGTCACTATATGTATGTCACAACTTAACAAAATAATAGCGTCATAGATAACACTTTGTTATGAGGCAGCTTAAGGAAATTAACTATATGTTATTTGGCAAAAAATTTTTCTACAAATTAACACAGAAAAATTTTATATTTGTACGTCTACAAAATTTGAGGCCTTAACAATAGGATATTTAAGTATATTATTGAAATTTAGTATTTCTCTAAATATATGGTTTATTTGCAATGCACTAACCAGTGACTATTTATGTTATACAAACTTTTCTGGATAAAGAATTTTGAATCTCTTCGCAAATAAAGTTTTCACATATCAAACATTAAAAACATACAGTATGTCCCCAGATGGAGTTTACAAGAGGAATAAAAAATGTATTTTTGAATTTACGAAAAAATCTCAAAGGAAAAAAAAATTTTACTTGATTTGAAATCCCCATATATTTTTGTCAATTTTTTTGGACATTGAATAATTTTTAATTGTAATAATTTTTAATTAGCTGTTTCCTAGCGGCAAACAATTTAAATGTCAGAAATATCGTAATCGTAAATAAGTACAAAATGTTGACTTTAGAATAACGCATTTATTTAATGTCTGCAGAAAAAGAAAAGACCTAATGACGAAAAATTTCTTTAAGAAGAAGAGCGCTCCAGACAGGAATCAGAAAGTTTTACTAACAAACAGTTCTAAAAGACTATAAGTGTCAATCTTATAATCTTATAGACCACGAGACCACGAGACCAGGAGATGATGCAAAACGACTTCATTGACGGAATTATGACAAATCGAAATTTTCATCCTTACATCATGTTTCCGACGAGTCATCGTTTTCGACTATTTTGGATTTA
>JAFFZR010026054.1:0-15677 GCA_018397195.1 Lethrus apterus | reverse complement strand
GCCTTTTAAAGATGCTACAATTCATTATCAATTTTGAAACAGCCTGTATAATATAACGAAGATATTTGGTATTGACCATTATGCCAACGAATCGTTACAAAATCGTCTTTAATAAAAACATTATTAATTTTTAAAGAGAACCTAAATTAATTTTTTTTTTAACTAAAAGTGGAATATCTCGAAAACCGCTCAATTCTAGTATGGGGTCTGTAGTATAAACTTTCCCTATTTTGTTCCGGGGAATCAAAAAAGCGACGATATACAGGTTGTTTCATTTAAAATAACAAAGTTGTATAACGTACAGGCAAAACTAAACACCCTGTATATTTCAGAATTTAATAATAATAATAATTTTATAGTGTAGAGTACTTGACTCCAAACAACTTTTAGTTGAAACATTTTTTAATAAAATGAATAGGTAAGACGTAATAGACCGACCCCAGATAGTTGGCACACCCGGTACATGCACGTAATATAAAGTTTCCGTTCGTGTGCCAATTTGTTTTCAAAAATTGCATAACAGATAACAATAAGTTGTAAACTTTCTCATTTTTTTAAGTTTATATAGTTAGAAATTAAATTTAAATAGAAAATACACAATTAATTTTAAAGTAACGCATTAGCGATCAAGTGGTGTAAATGCAGCAGAGGATTGTTTCAATACAATCTCTCATTTACACATAATGTCAAATTAATTTTAATTGTAAACATTATTTATTTATTAGTTCTCATTAAAACATGGTAATTTAAACGGGCGGTGGGAAATATGATTCACACCTTCATTTATTTAAACAAAAAAGAAAAATAATACTTAGTTACGCCGAAACTATAGTAATCAGAGCTGAAAAAGAGTATTTCTGCCAAAAACAATTTCAAAATGCATCAGCTTATTATTTGCCCGTGAAAGGGTTAAATAGACAAAACAACGAAAATAAGACACTGTAATACATATTTTATTAATATTATTATAACACTGTTCTTCACATTATCACGCACAGTGGGTCTGGTCTATTCATCTGTTTTTTCGACTTATTCTTTTCTTTATTTATTATTTATATTTACATTTAATTTGTTATTATGAACATTTAAAACATCAAGAGTTACACTAAATTACATCTACAATTCCTGGATAAATTGGCTCACGACAGTTAGCCCCCCCCCTTGAGCTTAACAGCCGAAGCTCGTGGGGGGCTTGGGGCATAAAACGAACACCTAAAAACTTAAAATATTCTGATTGCACTTTGAATTTTTATTAGTGTGCTAGTGATACACAAATTTTCCATTTATGTACGATGTTCAAACTGAAAATAAATATTACATATTATTCCTCGCATTAATGATTACCGAACATTTATTAATTGAATCGTAATTAATTTCAGATTTCACCGCTGCTGTGTTTTGAAAATTATAGCCTAACCTTCATAAATAAGCGGCGCGCGTATTTACGGCTAAGAAAATATAATTAACGAAATGGCTGTGATAATTTTCAAACGCGGTACTTATTACAAATTTTACGACAAATTTAGCCCTTAAATTACGTTGCATCTTACAAATAGATACATGCATACAAATGAACGGCTGAAGAGGTCATAGCAATCCGTTCTTTTCAATTACCTGTCGCCCTTAACTCGTGTAGTCGATGTGATTTCATTATAGCTGCTTCGAATTCGTTTGTACATGCGGCCTTCGCCCGACATTGTGGCTTCCTCATGAATAATTGAAATCACCGTCGGCGTAATTGCGAGTTTCTTTTGTCTAAACTACCACTGCTGGTCTTGATTTTATTCCATTTTATGAGTTTTATATTTTCTAATTTCGTAATTGTGTCGTGTACAATTTTTTAAAATGTTTACAAAAATGCAATTATTTTGTTAATTATTATTAAAGTAAGAAGTAAAAAATATAATGGGAAGAAGTGTTAATAGAACATAAATGGAGACGTGTCTACTATACAGCGTCATTCTGTAATAAGTACAGAGATTTTAATAGGTGATAGCTGTCAATATCCCAAACCCAAATATGCTCAAAATGGCGGTCCCATGTTGAAGGGCGTGCCAGAAAAAAATATTTTAAGTTTTGCCTGCCTGCATTACTACACTATTTGTTAGAAAATAAATGTGCATTTTGACAATTTTTCATCGAATTGCTGGACATCTCATCTTATTTTCCTTACTTATGAAACACACTGTATAATCGTGTTGAATATTATAAGAATAGTGTCATATCGCAACGACCATTTACGTCAAACAGCACTATACATTGATAACAGCTTTGATATGTTGGTATTTCAATAATTAGTTCGCGTTACAATAAATAATTAAATTAAATTTTAATTAGAACGTGCTCAATATTGTTGATTTGAATATGAACACTGTCGTGTTCCACATAGCGGTGTATATTGAGATTCCATTTCGGTTTTCTTGTAACTGTGCTGAAATTCAATTAAATACCACAATTCTACACGGAGACGATCTAAATTAAAATATGTATCAGAAAAAAGGGAAACTATCGACGACATTACGTAGAATTAAAAATTTTGTATTTCAGAAAAGTACATGGATTCTACAATGTTACGATGCTCGATAAACTTGTTGAATAGATCATAAAACGTTGAAAACATTACCACAAAATTATTTTGAAAAAGGGGTCTTTTACGCATCGTCTTCGAAACCCGCTGAGTGGTAAGGTAATCAAGATACTTAAATGGCAAAGAAAGGATTTGGATTTGTGTGTTTTATCAGGTTTGGAAATTGGCGATTTCGTTAGATGGGAAAAAAAAATTAAATTATGAAATTAAATAAATTAAAAATATTTTAATTGAAATAAAAATTAAATTGAGCAATCCCTACGGGGCTTTTAACATTCAAGACGATCGTTAGTGCTAGGCCAAACATTATCATTTACATCTCAATGTAAGGATAACGGCTTAATGCTATTTCGAGTATAACGTCTTTTATTGTAGCAAGCGCAGGACGATAGCCATTCATTCGGTATTACAACATCCTTGATGAGCCATAGACGATAGTAGGATTTGCTATCTATGTCAAACGCACTACAACGTATATCACGATAACTGTTACAAGCACAATTAGTACACCAAATTGAAATACTCTATTGTCTAATACTTGAATAGGTCATAAAGCACATCTGAACATCTAATTATCTAGAACAATTCAATTCAATATTAAACAGTTTATACCTACCTAATAAAAATTACTAATATATATATATTAATGTCAATTCGTAGTTGCAAATGCTTGGAAACAAGCATATATTTGTGTTCTTGAAAGTTCAATAATTAATTAATGCAAATGTAATAAAACATATTGATATAAATCGATCAATTATGAAACAATCCAATGGTCTAGTCTCTAGTCTAGTTGATGTTAACAAAACAATTTAATAAAACTCTAGTGCGTCCTGTAAACGATTTCTGTTGCTCATTTGTTTTTCTAGTTACGGTTGTTGCGCAAAAGCTTAAATAGAGCACGTGAACCATTTAATATTATAAAAAAATTACTGTGGGTTATTAGATGAAAAATCAAACATCTGTATATCACTATAAATATTTTTATTAAATGAACATTTGGAATGGCCAAGAACAATTTTCTTATATTTAGAACACAACTGCTTACCGAAGACTCTCCTGGTTTGTTCGGAAATATAAAATGAAGGCGGCAAATCAATAAAATAAACGAAAGTAAAATGTTAAGTGCTAAAATATTTCGCCACAAAAAGTTAAACCTCTCGATAAGGTATTCCGCTATTTTACAGTTCGCCCCGATGAATACTTTTTTTTTGGAACATTAGCGTAGATGCCACTTCGCATCGGCTCGTATTTTATCAACTGATTGCATTAAAAAAAAGGTTTAAAGTAAATTTCTACAATTTCCTTATATGTTTAAATGAATCTTGACTATTATTATCGGATAAAATTTAACAAGAAATATATTCATAAATTAATATAATATAATAATAAATTAATATACAGTGTGGTGATAAAGTTTGGAACAAAATTCATAAAAGCGTTTTATAATGTTTTTAAGAAAATCGCTCGGACGGGTCAATTTTTGTTTTTAAAATGCCATCTTCTGACGTTAATTTTTTTGGAATGACGTCATTTGTTTTTGCACAATGACGTCATCATAATTTTTTTAAATGACAACCCCCACTTTTTTCTTCTGTTTTTAATAGACCTTCTTACTACTTAAGCGGTGATGTAAAAAAATTGGTACCTCACATAACAATTTTTTTGAATAAATGACACATTTACTTCAGATCGTCAGTGGTTATAATTTAGTAAAAATAATAATCGTAAACATGCAAGACGTCATTATCGATTTTTTTAAATGACACCTCTTATTTTTTTCTTTTGCTTTTGATAGACCTCCTTGATGTTTAAGTAGTGATTACCGAATTAATTCTTTACATAAGAACTTTTCTGAAAAAAATAAAATTTTTTCTTCAAAAAATTAAAATATTTGTTTAAAAGAAAAAATTTAAATGTGTCATTTATTCAAAAAAATTGTTATGTAAGATACCAATTTTTTTACATCACCGTTTAGGTAGTAAGAAGGTCTATTAAAAACCGAAGAAAAAAGTGGGGGTTGTCATTTAAAAAAAATTATGATGACGTCTTTGTGCAAAAACAAATGACGTCATTCCAAAAAAATTAACGTCAGAAGACGGCATTTCAAAAACAAAAATTGACCTGTCCGAGCGATTTTCTTAAAAACATTATGGAACGATTTTATGAATTTTGTTCCAAACTTTATCACCACACTGTATATTTTTATCATATATGAAGCTTCATTCTTACCTTTTAAATATTATTATTAATTTATTATTTTTGAAATACATTTTTTTGTAATGTTTTAAAATCACACCTATAATAAGCATCTGAAACTGATGCACAGCTCCACCTCTCGGTGAACGCCGTAACATCAGGCGTCTGTTACCATGGACAAGGAATTTGTAGATTTGTAGATGAATGAAAAATCTTACATTGCTACCCAACAATCCCGCAGACGTCAGCTTTACGTCAGCTGTCGACAAATTACTTTGACACAACAAGCTTGACATGCATTGATCGCTCACAGCAGCCATAATGACGACGGATTTATTCGCCCAGAAACTAATGTTAGTCTACGGAGGCTCACCTCCGTTCAATGCTTGTCAAGCTTGTTGTGTCAAAATATAATAAGCATGTCAGACAAAACAAAAAAAATTCGATCTTATTTTGTGTTTAATTTTTAAGTATTTAAAATATTTTATTTTCATTAAATTCATTTTTTAATCAAAGTTTTTTCAATTTCATTTTCGAAAAAATATTTTTTATCACTTTAATTTAATATCTAGTTTTGGGGTACGCAAATGTTTGGTGCCTCCCCCCCGTTGTGAGTTCAGTTACAAGATCGTGTCCCCCTTTTCTTCAAATATCCTATTTTTTCGCGCCACCTCTTCGTTCAAATGGAAATACCTAGATGTTACTGACAGCGGTTGTAAATTTTTGAAAAATAAATAGTGTTTTCGATTCTATCCTTCATTAGTACCAAAAAAATCAATAAAATGTAAATATAAATTAAAAATTACAAAAACTATATAGTTTCTAAATTACTGAATTAAAAATATTTTTTCACTGACGTGCCCCACATTTTCTTCCGTATCACGGCAAGGGGGCATGCTCATCCGTGGCTTAACATTATAAAAATTGAGTTTCAATGATCACTATTAAAAGGTTTATCGTATAAAATAGAGGCTTTAGATTTTTTGTTTTTTTTTTGTAGATTTTTCACAAATTCTTGTTTTTCTCATAAAAATATGCAAAGTAACAACGTTTCCATTTAGGGGTGACGATTGAGACGCCACATCATGATTTTTAAGTCTCGTCCCCTGACATCATTTAATGAGCTTTGAACCAGGTTTAAACAAAAGTGTTTCCGTTTTGAGCAACTCTTAAACAGATTTTGAACAAACATATTAGGTGATCAACAGTTGTTCAAGAACTGTTAACATCAGCTGATCAAACGCTATTCAAAGCTGATCGCTCTAAAGCTTTTCACAGCTGATCGAATGAAACCAGACGCTGGGCTTAAAAAAGTATAGTCTCAATCTCAATCGAACTCAATCACCTACTTATAGATTTCCAAAATGTTTATGCAATAATTGCAATTTGAAACCAATTTCTCTCTGCAATTCTATTTGTAATAAATATTCTAAAACACTTCGGAAATTAATTTTATCACAAATTAAATATTTTTTTTTTATTGGATCCATTGGGATATAAAAAATTACACAATTGCACAAATAATTCGTGATAAATGCCAAACCCATAAGCTACAAATTACATCAATAAAAATTACACATAAAATAAAATATAATCATAGTCTCATCTTCAAAGATGAACTTTGATTTCCTCATCGTCCGTCCGCCATAACCGAACACGGCCGTAAAGCGATAAACACTTGTGCAACAGTTAACCGTTTAGTCGATGCTATGTCGGCGATCGTATCTTCGTGTTATATTTATGTTAATTGCAACCTAAAATAAAGCGATAACTCTCTAATGTTTCGTGACCATAAAGACACCATTAATTTCAATTAATATGCGACGCTCGATAGAAACGAACTGGTTCGGAGCGCCGCCGCCGATGCGAACGCGCCTTGACATTTATACGACTCTTCATAGGAAATATGTATGTACAAATACGTTGCAATGATTTATGTCGTTTTTTATGGAAGCGAACGGTTTTTAAAGCTGCGTATCACAATTATTGCGTTTTGATAAAGTACACGTACAGGATGTGGGAATGTTCCGCGATTCAAACTGTGCGATTGCGTTTTAATTTATTTAAATTTGGACATATATTTTTGTTGTTGTATCTTGTGCGTTCAAGACTTCAAATATAATTAAAAAATAATATATTACGACACACAACTTTATACAGGTCATTATGTAATACTATTTCAACAGGTGATAGCCGACTTTAACACAAACCGAAATCCGCAAAAACGGAGGTCCTATTTTATATTTTCAAAAAAATATAAATTTTTTTTTGTATGGTCGTTCGGTTCTAAGTACGGTCCTGTGTCCATTTCAATAAGCGACGCGTTGAAAATCAACTTCCCTTGGCGGGAATAACATAAGTAATAAGTTATTTTCATATTTTACTGAAATATTTTTTTCTGGCACACCCTTAAACATAGGACCGTCGTTTTTGGATATTTGGGGTTGGGCTATGGTCAGTTATTACATGTTAAAATAGTGGGACACATTTCAGAATGACCCTGTATATAAATAAGGTATTGATTATGAAACAATCGTTCAGTTGATGAAACAATTTTACAACGTCCCTAGTGCGTCCTACGAACGATTTCTATATAATTCAGCTTATGCTGTGTATTGGCTACTAAAAAGTGGGAAAAAACCAGCCAATTTTTTGATCATCATTAAATATAAAAGCAATACCAGGTAATATTTTTTAACTTTTTTTATTTTTTTTTAAAACACAACTACAATCAAACAAATTTGATTCAATATTATAGAAATATACACAGAGTGTGGCGAATCGACAAATAATTGTAGAAGTGCTCGCCTAAAACGGCGGTTTTATGTTTACATTTTTTCCCGAAAAAAAATCTTAAATTGGGCATTTCTGATTGGATTTTCCGGTTTTGGGTTTTTGGTTTGTTATTTATGAAAGTTTGGTTGAATTAGATTTATTTTGAGAAAATGCGCCAGGAGAAATTTTAAAAATGTCTAGTTAATCCAACCTTGTTAGCATCAAGTGTGTATACATTTTTTTAATGTGTTTTTTTTTAAAATTAGTTTGGGTTTTGATTAGGTTACATTAAGTTGGGTTGGATCGATTTTACAACTACTATATTTATATACAGGGTGTAACATTAGTGCGATATTCTTCGATATCTCCGTTGTTATGCAAAATACAAAAAATGTTTTAAGACAAAAGTCTTTTGAATTTATGGTCTCCACCATCTAAAATTATTTTCAGTTATACGGAGTGTTTCGTTTGTGCGCAATCACGAACAACTTTATAATTTTAAATGGAACAGCCTATATATTATTACATTTTTGAATTCCCTGGGTAATTCTAATACAAGTTTGTATAAGATAATGAGAACCATAAAAGTAATTTCTAAATGTTTTTTTAAGCTGATAAACTATGAACTAATAAATAGAATATGCTGTAAATAAGAAGATACACCAAGCTTTACATTTCAAAGTATTATAATATTACATATAATATTCACACATTAAATAGAGAGATCACAAAATGCCATATTTTGTATGTAATATTACTTCTTTCTTGAGTTTCATCGTTAATTAAAGTATGTAAGTTTCATGGCATTTTCATTATATCCCAATTACCGCATTCTGTCATTCTTTCCACAAAAAAAAAACTAGATAATAGAATAAGATTGGAACGTAATATTATTTATTATAAACTAAAGAATATATTAATGTGAGCAGAAAAAATGTTTGGAAAATAAGAAAATAAAAATAAAGGTAGCATAACCGACATCTCTTTGAATATACAGATAACTCCTATTAAAAATATTACATTTTATAATTTCTCTATTTAATGTGTGAATATTATGAAATTTTGAAATGTAAAGCTTGGTGTATCTTCTAATTTACAGCATATTCTATTTATTAGTTCGTAGTTTATCAGCTTTGTTTTAAAAAACATTTAAAAATTACTTTTATGGTTCTCAGGAGGGATGACAATGTACGAAAAATATCACTGAAGATCCCTCTAGCGTTGCATAAAATTTCATGATCCTGCAGTATTTCGTTATTGAATTGCTGCCTCTGATGCATAGCTTAGACATGCATAAGAGTACCCAAAATTTACAAATATCGTTATAACTTTGTTATTTCTACAAATAATCCCAAAGTGTTATACATTATTGAAAACAGCAAATTATGTTTTTTTAGATACAATCAAAGCCACCTACGATTTGTATTTAAAATAAGAAAGTTGGCTATGAAATCTCAAAAATTAAAAAAGCTATTTCTATTAGAGTAACATATTCGGAATCTACGTAAAAAAGTACCTTAATAATGTTAAAATACTATTCCAGTATCTTTTCATCGAACTGAGCTACAAGCGAAAATTTAAAATGCCATTTTTTCTTTTTTTGCGTTAGCGTCCATACCGACCATTATTTTGAATGTTTCTTTTTTTTTTTTAATAAGTAGGCCATGATGTAGCGCACATTTTGTCTCATTTAACCAACTCTCTTTCTCTTACAGTTTACAAGATCCCAATAGTGAGCACACTATCTGGGACAGCCTGTATTTAGTGAGGAAAATATGAGTCGTTGATCCAGCTCCACACACAGGTATGTATTTCAATGATGCTTTTATTGGGTTTATCATTTTATTGGGTCTTGGTCTTGGTTGGTGATCACACACCAAACCTTATAAACTGATAAACTGATCACTGATCACATGGGATAGGATTTGGGATTCTGACAGTACCATTTCTCTTGGCGAAAGTGATATATTCATTTTTTCAGTTTATTTTGATTTCCATTTATTTTTAATATATCTTCCAGATTCCATAGGTGGAACCTTCCTATTTGCCACTATCGCTATAACGAATAACAAATACAGGGTGAGTTTTTTCCGATGTTTAGTATGGGGATCTCGGAAACTAGCGAAGATAGAGAAACGTTTAAATGGGGAAAGAATTCCAGTTTTACGAGCTCAATTTAATGAGGTTTTTGTTTCTTGGAAAAAATGCATGGCTAACTAGATGTCTCGAAAAAATATATATTTTTTTATTTTGTTCGATGCTTATGGCTCTGTTATTATTGACTTTAGAAAAAATGTGTAAAGGAAAGAGTTGTAGGTAATTACGTGCTTCATTACTGTTTACAAATTTTTTATTTAAGCTATAATTTCCGAGTTATAGCACAAACTTGTGTTTTTCCAATGGAAACCATAGTCGGCCATGACTTTATAAAAAAGGCCTTTTTTCAACGATTCTATTGATATACCACTCGACCTAGTTATTTTTATAAGTAAATAAATTATGGCAATTTTTTTTTTTAATTTTCGAACTGTTCAATTAGTACGCTATGGAAATAATTAATAGATGCACATCGCGTTTGATAATAAAATTCAAATTAGTTACTTTGTCTGTATCCTAATTTTAAGTTTATCGGAAATTATTTTTATTTAAAATTGTAACTCCAACGGAACCAACATTTCGCACCAAAATAATTATGTTTATGATTTCGAAATTAAAATAAATTTAGTAACTAATTTGAATTTTATTATCAAACGCGATGTGCATCTATCAATTGTTTCCATAGCGTACTACTTGAACAGTTCGAAAATTAAAAGAAAAAAATTGCCATAATTTATTTATTTATAAAAATAACTAGGTCGAGTGTTATATCAATAGAATCGTTGAAAAAAGGCCTTTTTTATAAAATCATGGCCGACTATGGTTTCCATTAGAAAAAACACAAATTTGTGTCATAACTCGGAAATTATAGCTTAAATGAAAAATTCGGTTAGACAGTTTATTAAGCACGTACTTACCTACAACTTTTTCCTTTACACATTTTTTCTAAAGTCAATAATAACAGAGCCATAGGCATCGAACAAAATAACACAAAAATTATTTTTCCGAGATATCTAGTTAGCCATGTATTTTTTCCAAGAAACAAAAACCTCTTTAAATTGAGCTAGTAAAACTGAAATTCTTTCCCCATTTAATAGTGTCTCTATCTCCGCTAATTTCCGAGATCCCCATACTAAACATCCGAAAAAACTCATCCTGTATATAACAAGTATTTAATACTTTATTTATTTAAAATGTACATATTATAAATGAAGATATTAGCGCCATTAATTGAACTGAATTTAATCGACGTTAGCGCGCTGAAATGAATGTAATGGATAATAGTTGATATAGGTCTCTCAATTTAACTATGCCCACTAGATCTAATAACTTTATGTTTTACGGTTGATACTCACCTGATCCTTACTTCATGAATAAACATTGGCGTAACATGCATAACTTTTATAGGTTTTTAATGGACTGGTGAATTATAATTTATTATTTTTTCTATACATAATAATAATAATAATAGTATAATGTAGCATTAGACTTATAAAATGATAAAAAAAGTCATGTCGGTCAACGTCGGTAATGTTAGTTAATGCCTTTGTTAGTTTCCGTTTCTGTGAATTAAAATTACCATTACTTCTTTCCCCTACTGAAATTACGGACTGCACCGTTCTCCAAGGAAAACATGTTAGTTCCGATATTATTTGTATTAAATAAGATTTTGTTTTGTTTTGCTCCCTCTTACCAAGCCCTTGGAAAACATTAAAAATGACCTTTGTTATATCATTCGTTATAGGTTTTTTGCTCTTCCGACATCTTAAGATAATCTTTGGATAGAGAAAAATGAAACATTAAACTTAAAACTAATTGAAAATGTACTTACTTATCTTTCCATGTTTTTCTATACGCTACTGAACATTTTGCCGCCAGCTGATCGCTTAGTGGAAATGTTGGCCGCATCAGCAACAGTACAATATAATAATACAAGATCTAGTGGGCATAGTTAAATTGACAGATCTATATCAACTGAGGTTTCAAAAACGTTATTTTCTTGTTATTTACATAAATTACTTAATTCGGTTTGTAAATTCTCTAGAATTTTGATTAAAGCGACAAATAATTCGGGTTTTGCGTGCAAATTTATATCTTTTTATTAATAATACTTTGAAAGTTTAATCAATCATCGCGCGATCACAATGGCAGTGGTGCGCAAATTATTTAAACTTGCGGAGATTCTGCGCGACATTAGGGAGTTAAGGCACACCAAGCTTAAACGTATCTTTTTGACGCGAACGTAAAATGCTACGTTACGGTGTCACTACTATGATAAACTAAAATAGGGCCTTTCTTTTGTTTGTTTTTGTAGAATATATTAGGATTAGAGATTTATGTATTTATGCATATGTTTATTGTTTGATTTTTTTAAAGTTATGCCGATTGTGTTGTTGTTGCTGTTATTTAGAGAAATCAAAAAACTGACAGATGGTCGAGTGCGATCGCGTATCTCCGGCTAGAATCGGCGGATAATACCACGTTTTCGGTGCACGTAGAAAGCCGTAAAGTTACGTCTGACGTATCTCGTAACGCAATGAAAATTGAAACTGCGCATGCGTAGTTGTGAAAAGATACGTTCGCGTATGTTCGTGATGTGCAACCTTAACTCCCTATTCTACAATTGACTTTTACGTTAGTAGTAACTTTTTTTCACTCTCGAAAAAGGACTACCTTGTTCGAGTACCGTTTCTTGTGAAACTTATTGTAATTAATTATGCATTTAACAACTGTTCATGTTCAATGTTTGAAACTAGCTTCTTGCGTTATATTTGCGCGACCTCTCTTGACGACTAGATGAACTAATCTGTTCGAGTTTATAAATAATATATGATATTATTGATGTTTGATGATATGAGCTTCTAGGGAGATAAGGCTGCACATCACGAACGTATCTTTTCATAAATCCATAAATCTCTAATCCTAATATATTCTACAAAAACAAACTTGACATTATTCAAAGATACGTTTAAGTCCTTGGTGTGCCTTAACTCCCTAGTATTTTATCCCCATAGCTAAAAATGCTTGAATAATGTTTTAAATGTTATTTCTTGTTGTGTGTAGTGCTGGCCGACTGTGTCATACTCATAAGCTAGATTAAGCGCTTGTCAAGACTGCGGGAGCACCTATATGTTAAATGCCATAAGAGCTTTATCACCCCATAACTAAAAATTAATTAAATAATAATACCCCTAACAATTATTTATTTTGTTATGCCTATGGCAATTTATTATTGTTCGATAATTCTAGTCCAATGTACAGTTTCGCTAAATTGTAATCAATATCATCTGAGCAAAAATATTTACGTTTGGATTAATATTCGTCCCGGCTTTGCAACCGGGAACTCAAAAAATTGGTCATAGACTCATTAGAGTTGTTCCTCTCCACGGAAATCTTTAGTAAAAGGCGAAAGATTTATTCGCACTGAAGAGAAACCAGAGTGAAGTTTGCTTCGCATCTAAGCAGTTACATTGAAAAATACGTTTTACATATTTACAACAGCCAATAGAGTGCCATCTGTTATTGAATTAAAATATATCGCACTTTTATAGATAATGTATTGCAAACAAACCTGTCATCAGTAATTAAATTACTTTTGCTCTTTTATAGCATCGTTTGATCCCTGATTTGATAAATAATTTAAGAAAAAATGTTTACAATAAAAATATGTGTAAAAAAAAGAAAATTAAAGCAAACTAAATTATTGGTATAGAAGATATTGTAGAAAACAATCTGTTAGATGGCGTTGTTAGATGGATCGGAAATTATTAAAGTCGCAATATAAATGATGATAATTTTCGACAAAGCACTAATCCCATGTGCCGCACTGCCCTATATCCGGCATGCTATAATTATTGGAATTTTAGCAATTCAATTGTTTATCGATATGCAACGCCACCTAACAGATTGTTTTCTTCAATAGCTTCTATGAAGATAATTTAGTTTGTTTTAATTTTCTTTTTTTTTGCAAAACTATATTTTTATTGTAAATTTTTTTTTCTAAAATTATATATCAAGTCTGGAATCAAACGATGCTATAAAAGTGCAAAAGTAATTTAATTATTGATGACGCGTTTGTTTGTAATACATTATGTATAAAAGTATGGTATATATTAAATTAATAACAGATGGCACTGTATTGACTGTTGTAAATATGTAAAACGTATTTTTCAATGTAGCTGCTTAGATGCGAAGCAAAATTCACTCTGGTTTCTCCTCAGTGCGAATAAATCTTTCGCCTTTTACTAATGATCTCTGTGGAGAGGAAGAACTCAAATGAGTCTATGATTAATTTTTTGAGTTCACGGTTGTAAAATCGGACGAATATTAATCCAGACGCAAATATATTTTGCTTTAACCAAAGTATGTACACCCAATCCATTGTTGTCCTAAGGATACAGATGATGTGATATTGATTACAATTAGTAAAACTGTGCATATTTGACTAGTATTATCGAACAATAAATTGCCATAGCCATAAGAAAATGAATAATTGTAGGGTTCTTCTTATTATTTAATAATTAATTGATTTGTCTGAAGTAACATTCAAAACATTTTTACTATGGGGATAAAGCATTCCCAATTTCCACTTCTCAGCAACAAATATTGAATTACGAAATTTAAATGGAACACTCTGTATATTGTTTCATTTTTCGAAAATACACATTAAAACAAATTCAATAGTACAATTTTGATAACATTTTGGTTAGAAAAAGGCTCACACTTAAAAATATTCGAAAAGACACCCGTGGAATCAGTTATGTATGTTGATAGAAATTGATCGTTGCCATAGTTTTTGATCTTTATATGATATAAATAGTTCATGTGTGAACATTATTTATTGCTATATTATGATTATTTATTACTATTATTATTATTGTTACTGTTTTTTTAACTTATTTTGTAATATTTGATTAATTGTTTGTACTATTGAATGTTCTTTCAACTAAAATTATGCATATATCTATAGCATTCCTTATTTACGGAAAGAGTAGAGCAAATGTAAATAGTTGTATAATTTGTAGAATAAGCGGTTTTCATATTGTCATAGTCAATAGCTCTAGTTTATAGTTTATTTATACCACATACATACGGCAAAAACAATGGGAACGATAAATTTCTATCAACATACATAACTGATTCCATGGGTGTCTTAGATTTTAGGCCAGAAGAAATGTGGCTGTAGTTAACAAAAAAGTATCAAAAAATATAAATATAGTCTTCAGTTTATGATCCAAAATTGATACAATGTTTTTTGTTTTATGGGAGCGAAAAACACAAGGTGTTCCATTTAATATAAGGAAGTTGATAGCAACTGTCGGTGTAACCGAAAATTCCAGATACTCCATAATATTTTAATTATTATTATTTCTTATTTTCCTAACCATTTTATAGGAATAACAGGAATAAGTTTCTTGGGTGTTTTTAATAGACTAACCAGCAATGTATTGTCGTTCTATTGATCTTTCGGCAACAACATAATCCTTCTTCAGAATATCTAAAAAAGATTTTATATTTGTACATGTATTTTTAATTAAAGCAAGATTTATAACTTGGTTTAAATGTACTTTATAAGAAAACTGTTATTATTAAAGTTTTTACCTTGTCCTGACAGTAAAAATTACAAAAGGCAAATTAATAATTTCCCACGATATAAATTAAATTAAATTCATTAAATTAATTAGGTACCACTATTTTACTAGGTGATAGCTAACCTTGGGCCAAACTGAAATTTGTAAAAACGGCAGTTCTATCTTCAGTTTAAATTTTCCATAAACGTAATTTTTTTTATATGAGAATTCAATGTTTGTCGTATAGAAAAATTGCTTTAAATGCTATTGTTAAGTATCATTTTCCTTTACAACGCCCCACCCCTTCCTTAAGGGATGAGAGCTAGCTCAGCACGTTGATAGACAGTCGAAAACCGACCCGACAACGAACCAGTCGTGAACCAACACGACAATGAACCAGCCGTACTTCAGTACTGTTCAGAGAAATTAACATATTCAATAAACTTTGT
>JAFFZR010026053.1:0-16098 GCA_018397195.1 Lethrus apterus | reverse complement strand
TTTTATGCTAGAAGTGGTCGTATTTATACTCAATTATAAAATAAATAATCTCTAATACTTTTTTGTTTTATTTTTTAAAATAAAATATCAGTTTAATGCAAGCGTTTCTTATTGAGTGGGTTGCTGGCCAGGTCCGCGGTCGACGTCATGCATCACGTGACTGGTGCGGACAAATCTACTCTATCGAGCAATCCTATTCACTTTAAATATCCTTGGCTCAAGTCGCCGCAGTTTGTTGTTGTTTATAGTTGGTTTGGGGTTGTGTGTTTTTGGAAAGTAAATATATAAATAAAAACGTGTATTTTAATTCTTTCAACCTTTTTGACATGAAAAGAAGACGTTCGTATACTTATACTTATTTAAATGAATTATACTTTAGAGTATAATTCTTTTTTCGCGGTTTGAATAATCATAATTCAACACTGTTTGCAAAAATACGACTCTTACTATTCAACTGTGAATAAGTAGTATTCTAACAGTAATTATTTAACCTCAAAACTTTTTCAAAATTAAACAAAGGGAAAGGACTGTGAATAACATATCTCTCTAAAGTTTAGCCTAAGCGTTCGATAAAATAACACTCTGAGCGTCGCTCTTTTCCCCTTCTCCTTGTCACACTTTTAAACTTGTTGTTTACTCCAGCCCAGAGCGACGTTCTCGAACGCAGCTCTGGTGTACGAATTATAAATACCAATGCATGCGCAGAAAATCGCGGTGGTAAAAAGGGATAGGGATAGGTAATCTATGGGCCGCAGTTTGTTGGATAATTGGAGCAGTATTGATGGAAGAAGGAAAAAATGCCGTGAACGTTGCTGCAAAGATTGGTATTTGCAAAGAAGCATTTTGCCCAGTGATTACCACTTACTGAACGAGTTACAAGAAGGCGGGGAAATTAACGATTATAAAAATTAAGGATGGACGAATATGCATTTCAAATTTTATTGAGCAAAGTTGCTCCCCTCATTGGAAAAAGAGGACATAGTCTTGAGAGAAGCAATATCACCGCATGTGTGAGACTGTTTGTTACTCTTCCACTGCAAAAGACCGTAGTCATCGTGTAGTGACGGCAACTGAACAAACTGTATGATAAACTGCATAAATTGCATACGTTATCGTAGCAAAAGAGGATCCGAATGCGCAGGCTTTTTAGCTGCGTGAAAATCGGTCTAAACTGTGCAGTTCACACAGTTTATCGCTCAAGACATGACATGTGTAGCCCCTTAACATAAAGTCAAAAAAAAACATGTAATACTTAAATTTACAAGATTTAATACAATTTAGAGCTGGTCTTTTTGTCTATAAATATATGTCTTTGAAGAAAACAGAAATATAATAACAATAACACATTAATAAACAAAAATAAGTATTTTCAGTCACTAAAACCTTTTTAGATTCAGTATAAAGTTCACCACTCTGTGACAGCACTCCTAATACCCATCTGCAATACTCAAAATACAATCCACACATCTAAAGTGAGGAAGACTGAGAGATGACCAAGCCACTTGCCACATTGGAATGCCCGGACAATACATTTGTGCGATATTTTTCTTGTTCTATAGTTCAACTACAAAAAAATTATCTGGTAGTTAACTCCTCTTACAAGGAAAAACTGAAAAATTTCTTTCTGCAAATAAATCTGTTTGGTATATTACTTATACTTCGGATGTTGGAAAAACGACTTTAGTACAAAATATTTTTTTTGCACGTAAAGTCTTGTCAATGTTATGTTAATCATATTTTTGTTGCACCTAACTGCCTTTGCAATTGTTCTTTAACAATTTGTCGTTTGCTGAAATCATCACAGAAACTCGAGCACCAAAACAACAATAATGGAAAATCGTTTTTTTGTATACCCAAACTTTGCAAAAGCCCTACATCAATAGTTGGTGTCCAACACAATGAACGAGTCACATTATACCATCGAGTAATTAAGCTTGTTATTTGTATTTCTATCACTGAATTGGGTAGATTCTTATCATCCAACGCTTTTATTATCGATGAAAGTAGACTGGGCAACTTGGCTGGTAATTTTCCATTCCAGTTTATTTCCCAAACGTTCATTTTAAACAAAGTACAATCAACATCACATTTTGATATCCAATTCTGTGGTAAAAGTGACCTTAAAGTATTTAAAACGTCATTGTCAGTTGTTATTAAATTACTTCCAGTTAAGATACAATATGTAGCAATTGTAAAAACTTCCCTATTCATATCTTGAAAGAGTGAACGTAACAAAGGCGATGGCTTGATTGAATTTTGTTGCTGAAACATTATTGATTTTTCTTGTGCTAGTGAAGAACTCAAAAGCCATGCAAACCACATGTGGATGTGAGCAAATATTGCAGGTTTTCCTGTTAATTGCGACAAAGATCTTGCTACTGAAACTGGTGATCCTTGTGCTTGTCTCACAGCTCTTTGTGAACAATGTTCTTGCTCTACACCATTAATTTCCGCAGCTGATGCTTTTAACTGTTGAACGATTTCTTTGATATGTTTTACCAAAAATGGCCAAGCATTCAATAAATGAATCTTATCACGCATAAGCATAAGTATAGTGTATTTACGGTAGAATCCTCTAGCTAATGAATCTTGTAAAAGGAACGTGTGACTTAAAACATGACCTCTTTCATGATCACCAAAATATAAGGGTGCACCTTCACCACTTGTTTCTTCTTCACAACTTAGACTGCGAACGGTCGCTTGTTTTAACAAAAATGCTATATCCTGCTGAAGAGGGGTTCTAGTTGTAACATAACAACATTTATCATCATTGCTCACTAAGGCTTGGTTTAAATTTACAGACTGGCATGCTTCACACCAGGGCACTGTTAAGGTGTGAGGTCCTTGTTCAGCTGGAGGTGCAGAACATTTTTGCGTGCATAAAATCACACACGGACCGTGCAATTCACAAAAATGTCCCAACGCTAAAATTCCATCCATTGTACTTATGATAGCTATCTAATTTCTAACCTTTAAATTATTTATTTCATTCGAAAACTCACACGTATTTCAAATACAATTCTTTATTAGAAATACATTTGATTGCATTACAATTTTTAATGTTAGAACGTTATAACTTATAAGTTATAATTAAATTAAAACTAAAAAAGCGTATTCGAGTTACATCGGTCGGTGGTTGGTCATTTGTAACAAGCATAGGTAACAAGCCACCCATAGAAGCCACCGACCGCATTCGATTTAGAATTAAATGACGTCATATCTAGAAACGGTCTCTCACTGGTCTGTCAACGAGGGACCGATGAGTGATCGTAGTCTATGCGTAGTCTGAGAACGGTTCTGTGGAACGGTTCCTCGATTGGTAAGTTTCTATTCTTTTCTATAGTCCGGTCGTTAGCAATTGGCGAGCATTGATTTACAAGATACGAGTTACGAGATAAGTAAACAGAAACGACCATTTACAAGCGGAAATCCTTTCAAAATATCAGGGGCGCCCGTTATCGGCAAATGTTTTCAATCGCATCGTATTCTTAATACGCATATTACATATTACTATTAAAAATATTTGTTGCGCCACTGCATCTTTAAGTCATTTTATACCCAGAAATACTCAAGAATACCCAAGAAAAAAAGGTTCGAGCGACCCTTTTCAGTTATTTTATGATTTGTTTGTCAGATAGGTTAGTTTTGTTCAATCCCATCTGTTTCAAAGATGTTTTGAAATTGTAATGGATATATGGTAGGTATGAATAAATTTGCGATACAGAAAACACTTTCAGTTTGTGTGCGTAAGTAGATGGTAGTTTTTTTAAATTATTTAAATAAGTCTTAAGTATATTATTGTTTATTATCATTATTATTAATACATGCATCAATACTTTAGTTTCAGTTTTAGTTAGTCTAATTTTTCATTATTAGTGTATACGACCAGTTGTGACCAGTCGCCGACCGCTATAAATCTAATACGCTTTAAAATTAATAAAAAGTTTAAGGCCATAGTTTCCTGTATTATCGGCTGAGATTCAAATAACAACTTTAACGGTCGGCTTTGGAGCGACGTTTCAATTTTGTTTCGTTTGACGTTCTGGTGTCTGTTTTTTTTTTCCAATAATAAAGGCTTAAATTTTACTAAAATATATGCAGCAATTTTACACTTGAAGGATGTGAATTTTTAGTTAAGAAAACGTGTCTCTGAATGTATAAATTGTGTTTAAAGTCTGATAATACCGGTTTCAAAATGGTGAAAAACAGAAGAGATTTGAAGTCGCCTAGAAGACGAAGTTCATTTGGAAGGACTGGTGTAAAATCGAAAACTATTTCATCTAGTGCTAATATTAGAGTTGTGGTCAGGGTTAGGCCACAAAATCACACAGAGCTTGGTGACAATTATAGGTGATTGATTAAACAATTAATTAAAAGTGTGAAAATCTTTAAAATTAAATGTCATTTAAGTATTTGTTTGAATAATTCTACACAATGTAACACTTTCTAAAAATAGATTTTTTTCAGAACTGTAATAAGGGTTGTCGGTGAGCAACTATTGGTTTTTGATCCTGAAGAAGATAGTCAACCGTTTTTTTACCATGGAGTTCAACAGAAAGGTCGGGACTTGCTCAAACGAGCCAATAAGAACATGCAATTTTTTTTTGATCATGTTTTTGGCTTTGATTCCACAAATGCTGACGTTTTCGAAGATACCACAAAAAATCTAATTGATTCCCTCATGGATGGTTGCAACTGTTCCGTCTTTGCATATGGAGCAACAGGTGCAGGAAAAACCCACACCATGATTGGGCATAGTGAAAATCCCGGCATAACATTTTTAACAATGGCAGAGTTATTTGCACGTAAAGAACAACTTTCCTCTGAAAGAGATTTTGAAATAGGAGTGACTTACCTCGAAGTGTACAATGAGAATGTTCAGGATTTGCTTAATCCAGGTACTTTGTTGCACCTACGAGAGGATGGAAAATATGGAGTGGTTGTGGCTGGAATTAAGATTAAACGAATTGAGAGTTCTCATGAGCTTTTTAATCTCTTGGAGCACGGTAATACAAATCGTACACAACATCCAACTGATGCAAATGCAGAGAGTTCAAGATCACATGCTGTTTTTCAAGTCTATTTGCGTATGACTGTGAAAGCTACAGGACAGGTTAGAGTTGCAAAGTTATCTATGATTGATCTGGCAGGGAGTGAGAGAGGAGCTGCGACTGGTTGTGTAGGGATTCGTTTTACGGAAGGCGCCAACATCAACAAATCTTTATTAGCTTTAGGTAATTGCATAAATAGCCTTGCAGCTGGTCAAAAACACGTTCCCTATCGTGATTCTAAGTTGACCCGCTTGTTGAAAGATAGCTTGGGTGGTAATTGTCAGACTGTGATGATTGCAAATGTATCACCTAGTTCTATGAGCTATGAAGATACGTACAATACACTAAAGTATGCAACTCGTGCTAAAAAAATTAAAACCAATATTAAGACAAACGTCGTTAATTGTGAAAGGAACGTTGAGCAGTATGTCAAGATGAATGCAGAACTTACGAAAGAAGTGGAGAGATTACAGGCAGAATTAAAACGAGGTAGATAATTGTTTTGGGATTTTTTATCTTATGCTGATGTTATTAAATTATAACTAAATATTTTGTTTTTTTATAGGAAACAGTAGTTGCTCATGCCAAAGTATTGCTGACCCAGAAAAACGATTACAGTTGGTACAGGTATTTGCAGAAAGACGTAAATTACAAGAACGTTTGCATCAGCTACAAATGAATAAACATTTACTTGATGTAAGAAAAAGGATCAAGGAAGAAGCCGGAGCCCGATTGAGTGATTTATGTGTGAACACTCCAGATAAAATCCCTGGACGTAAACGTTTGGGAAGTGCGATGGATCGTATGACAAAACAAGTAGTTGCATTGAGTAGTGAATTAGAAACTTTGCAAGATAATAGAGGCAAGTTGCGTGTACAAGTGGATGAGTTATTAAACATGTGTCCAAATTTGGAACCTGTTTATATGCTTGAAGATGCTAAGTTGAACCTCCTTGAGAGGAGCCATGAGGTACTGTTAAAATTGGGCTAATATTTGTAAACTGATTTGATTTTTTTTAGGTCGAACATTTGGAAAAGATCAATGAACGGCTTTACGACGAATTGCGATCCCGCGATCTGCTTATGGAGAAAATGTCATCGGCTTTACGTTCCAACTACTTACAGATGAAAGGTCAAGATATAATAAGTGATACACATACGAAAGAATATCAGATGTTAGTGCGGGACCTTCAAGGCTTCCAAAACGTAAAGTTTGAAATAGAGCCTGATTCTTGTGTGGAATCTGTTGCATCTAGCAGTAAAGATACAGAAGAAAGTCGAAAGAGGAAACTTCCTGAAGGGTCAACTTGTTCGTTGGATAGTACATTTACGACGTCCAATCCTATGAGGTCTGCACGTACATGTCTCACAGTTAGCGCCGATCAGTTGCTTGCAAAAGGTGGGATACTAAGTTAGTCTTTAAATACAATTGCTGGGCAACTATTCAATGTGTTTTCATATATGATTATTGATAAGGATTATTTAATAATTAAATGATTTTAGATTTAACAGCTGTACTATTTAGAGTACAGCTGTTTGCTTAAAAGTTGTTTGGGATTTCAGAGAAGTGTTCAATGTAGTGTGGACATTAAATAACATTATTTGTTTTGCGTATTCAGGTTGCCTTTTTGGTTAATGACGTAGTTTATTTAATGAATAAAATTAATTATCGAATTTTGTTGCAGTACATAAACCCCCACCAGCAAAACGTCTTGCCAAATTATCACCATGTGAACGAAATCGAGCACCTTTACCAAAACCAACTGCAGCGATGGGTACTTCACAACGTTTCCCACAAACGCGTCAGTTGAACCAAATTCGACCAGTTTCACGTACAATATCTGTGAAAACAAAGGAATAAACTCGCAATATTTTATATTTATCTGTAAGCATGTATAAAGTTAAATATCCTAGTCATAGCGTTTTTCTTCTACATACGGCCGTGTTATTAATAACAAGATTATAATGTGCATGACTTCATTGCTACTTTAATGTGTAGTGATATTTAACTTGCTAATGATGACCAGACATATTTTGTTTGGTGCTTTGCTATTGGCTTATATTAATTGTATTTACAAATGTATAGGTATGTTTCTTAATAAAAACAATTTATATTTTCAGTATTTCAAGATTTACTAATGGACGAACTTTTACTAAATTACTATAATACAAATGTGTCGAAAAGATATAGCTGCAGTACTAAAGACTAATTGTTTATTCACATTTAATTTGTATTTAACATTACACATTACTCAGTACACTACTCTTCATTGATTGTAGTATGTAATCGCCTTCGTAATAAATCGAAAATCATCATCTCTTCTTGATTGTATGACATCAGGTGCACGGAAACGATCAATTACCAATAATATTCCGACGATAACGACACTTATTATTATGGCGCTGCCGATTACCGAAATGAGATCATTATTTTGGTTTTGATAAGACACGGGCCAATGTATTGGTATCGGTACCAGTCCACAATGGTCACCACCACACATATTTCTGTTTTGCGCTTGTTTTCGGTTACAACTTGAATGAAAGATTTGGTGCGTTCGTTTTTTAGTAGATCATATCAATGGAACGAAATATGACATTAAAATTGTTTCTTTTACAATGGATGCAGCCAAGTGTTAAGTTTGTATTGTCGTTGCTAGCTTGAATTTTACTCCCACAACAAATTGCGTTCATTTGAAAGCACAATTCATTTAAACAACCAGACCTTTGTGATTAACAATGTTATGCTGTGCCCAATTAAGTACAATGATTGATAACCAGGCGACACTTAAAGCAGCTTAATACAAACTCGGATTAAAGAATTTGAGGTTTTATATTTTATAAAACGTTGTGAACATTAAACGCTGTGCAGCATTGAAGTTTCTTATGTGCTCTAATTTTAAATGTATATCTGATATCATTTGTTAAATAATAGGACAATAAACAAAATACACGTTATAACTTTTATTTATAAACTAAGGTTACAAATCATGACTCCACTTTTGGTAGATTTAACAACTTTCGAACAGCTTCGCCATATTTGCAAACAGTATATTCGCTTTCACCTAAAAACAATCATAATTGATACTTTCATAAATAAAACAACATCCAACACAAACCTTCATTCATAAATCTATTAACAGAATTTGAGTAAACATCTGCATTTTTTATTTCATTAAATGGTTTATCAAAAAGTATTTCTAAAGTTTTCCTTGATGTACTTTTTTCCCAATCGTAATATTCCATATCTGCTTCGCTTTTTGATTGTTCCCATGGTTCCACAATCCATGATTCGTGATAAAGTGCAGTCAATAAATACATTGCATAGTCATAATTTTGTTTTTTAGTGGGACACCTAAAATACTCAATTACGTAAAAATACAAATAAATTAAATTCTTACCGATCAGTTACAATTGTGACTATATCTGTTTTTTCATCATACCGATCACCAACTAATCTCAAAAATTTATCATGTGCATGTTTATCCAACGACAGCGATGAAAGTTTAATTTTTAATGTAACTATTCTTGCCATTGGGTCCCTAATTGTCGGGGATGAATGACAATAATTTGATGAAATTATTTCTATAGGAAAGTGTTTTTCACACTTTTCTCCCGAAATTAATTCTTTAGGCCAAGGCGTACAAAATTTTTTGAGTACTTCACATTGTCTTTTAACCACAGGCGGTGTAAGATGAAGAAAATTAGGAATTTTCATAAGCTCTGCATTGCCAAATTTATCCGGTGGTGCACCTTTCTCAACGTAACCTTGTCGGATTGGTAATGGAACAGTCGCTGGATGGAAAGTTTTTGGACCAGGCCATACACTACCCCAATCTTGATCCACAGGCATTTGTTGGCTCCTATAAGTTTAATAATATTAATATAGGAAAAAATTGGTTTTTTTTTGACATTACCTTGGAGGCATAACATTCTGTTTGTTAGCTCTTTTTCTGACAAATTGGTCCTTTACGTTTCGCAAATTAAGAACCCGAAATTCATCTAAATTTTTAAAATAAGGTTATCTAACCAAGAACTTTTATAAAACATTACCTGGATCTTCTTGTGCTTGACTAGAAAAATAACTAACAGATTTGGGTGCGTTACGGATTAAAGTCTTATCGAAAAGTCTACTTAAAAGGGACATTTTTCGATTCGAAATTTGGTTAGGAATTTGACAATTTAAATGCCACAATCGCTTGGATACGTTCTAAAATTAATTTAGAATTCTTGGAGGCATTATTATTTAAATAAAATTGCCGGTGATTTTAAATTAAAATTCAAAACTAATACAAATTTTAATAATAATAATTTGTATGTAACTGGGTAACGTATATTTTCTCTAGCAACGGATTTTTTTTTTTTGGTTTATTGAATCTGTCAGTGCAATTAAATTTTTTAGTTAAGTTTCAAACAAGAATAATAATTAAATTATTCAAAAAATGAAGTCGTAAGTGAAAATGCAAAATTATAGAAAAACAAAAAAGAGAAAATATCGGAACGTATTCCGGAGTTGATAGAATTGTTGACAGATGTTGAATGACAGCGAAGTATTTTTGCGACAAAAACATTATTAAAGCCGCTAAAAGTGTTTGCGGCGTTATTTAAATAATTATTGTTACCTTAATAGTCAGTAGATTTAATAATTCGAAATGATTAAGTTATTTTCGTTGAAACAAGCAAAAAAAGATGGGGAGGCATCCCCACGAACTGGAAATCAAAAAAAACCATCAGCTGCACAACTACGCATCGCAAAAGGTTGGTTTCAATATATTTTTTATTAAATATACTTGTTTATGTTGTTTCTAGACATTAATGAATTGAATTTACCGAAGACATGTAATACAGAATTTCCTGATCCTGATGATTTATTATCATTCAAATTGATCATTTGCCCTGATGAGGGGTTCTATAGAACGGGCAGATTTGTTTTTAGCTTTAAAGTTGGCCCAAATTACCCACATGAACCGCCCAAGGTCAAGTGTGAAACGCAAGTTTATCATCCCAACATTGATCAACAGGGAAATGTCTGCCTAAATATCTTACGAGAAGATTGGAAACCTGTATTGACCATCAATAGTATAGTATATGGTTTACAGTATTTGTTTCTGGAACCAAATCCAGAAGATCCTCTGAATAAAGAAGCTGCTGAAGTTTTAACTAACAATCGGCGCCTTTTTGAACAAAATGTTCAGAAAGCTATGCGTGGTGGTCTTGTTGGGGGCACTTATTTTGATCGTTGTCTGAAGTGAGAGACTTTTGTGTTACTTATCGAAGAGTTCCATCTGACAACACCTACTTTTGGACTGTTTTTCTTTAAGATCAAGCATGGCAGTTGGGTTTGTGACCCTTGGCCGTAAAGGCATTTACATTGTTTTCTACCATTTTAAATCTCAAATTTACCCATTGCCATGCTTGATATTGTATATTTATTTATGGGCAAGGACACTTGTATATTAGAAAACTAATAAAAACTATTTTTTATTTAAACATTTTTATATCATGTGAGAATCTCTACTTAAAATTTTCCATTTTTACTAGGGTTTTGTTTAAAAGAGAAAAGGTAAAAATATTAATTTGCAATTTATTAATTTAAATAATTGTTTTATATAAATTTTTAACAATATCAGGGCAAAACAAGCAATATTAAATATTTGCCACTTAAAATGCTTTCTGGATTTCTCATCTTGTAAAAATTTCATTAACAAGCATTGCGTCACATAATTTATAAAATAAAAATTAAGAATGCAGATTTAGTGGTTTAAAAGTGTAATTTTGAATTCATTTAGATAGGATAATATAATTCAAAAAGGCACTTATAATCAAACTACTTACAAAACAATTTATGAACATAAAGAAACAATGAGAAATTAAGAACTATACATAATAAAATCAAAATTAGATCACGTCACTGATTAAACAGTTAATTTCAGTCAAAGATGTTTCTTTCGCATTGATTAGATCACTGTAGCGGGCTCAGGAACCGAAAGAAGCATTACCAAAGTTAAAAGTTGAAGGTACTGATTGTTGGGTAAAGCTATAGCCTGAAATACATAAAAATTAAAAGTCTAAAAAAAAAAAAATAATAAATTTAACCTACCACCTTGCTGCTCTATCCTCTTGCTTTCTTTTGCTGCACGTCGTTGATCTGCCAAAATACTAACTTCCATAAGTGCATTCTTCTGCTCTTCAGTTAGACCAGTTGTTAATGCAGCATACCATTCTGGCTCGATATTTTCTAATCTACCCATCACTTCCTTGAATACGACGTATTCATCAATCTCACAGTTATCATCATCAATAGGTGTTGTGTAAGACTCAAGTGCCATCTCTTCATCTGCATCATAGTCAGAGTCCGATTCATCAGAGGCATCGTTAACATCAGCTATTGTTGCATTTATTGGTATACCTAAATTAATTCAAAATTGTTCAAAAATAAGTAGAATGACTAAAATATTTATATACCTGCAGCTACACCAGAGGTCAAAGCTCGTCGTGACAAACTTTCAAGATATTCCTGTCCCTGCTCATCAATGTCATCTTCATCTGAACTCAAAACCTCTTCAACATCGTCATCATCTGATTCACTCTCTTCCTCATCTCCACTATCCTGTGCACGAGCAGCATACGCTCGCTTCAAACCATCAAAAAGTAATACTATGGCTGGCATCACTTTTGGTGCCAATTCTATTAGTACTGGCGGTTTTTGTGGCAAACTTATTAATGTACATAGTCCCAGGACACACAACTTTCGGTCATGGACACCTAGGAAACAATCAGCATCATGTATCCATTGCTTGATAAAACGTGTAGTAAAATCAGGCATCTTTTCTAAGATGGTAAACAAAAGTGTCGGATTATAATAGAGAGCCGCAATTAAAACTTGAAGGAGCATTGTGCGAAGTTCTGAGGTGCGAATTTCGCGAAGTAAGCGACCGGCAGCTAATTCAATTAATAGAGGAGCTGCACCATCTATTCGTCCTCGGCATTGCAACAAAACAACCTCTAAAAGTTTAGCTGCATGGGCTTCTGGGTCCTCACCAAGATCCCTAACAATAAGAATAAATTTAAATAAAAATCAAAGTATTAAAATTTGTTGTACCTAGATAGGACTTCTTTGCAAATGTTATAAATTGCTAATAGACGTTGCTCGTCGGATAAAAATGCTTCTGTATCAACAGTAATGTAGTTATGAAGTGCTGGCATCATGTCTGTAAAATGATCTGCACCACCCTTAATGAACACCTGATATAAAAGCCCCAGAACTCTCCACATATCAGCAGAGACATTTTTGCTTGTGCAGTCATATACCAAAGACAAAATCTCTTCATAAAATTCTTGAACCTCATGTTGTAAGACATGGACAATAACTTGTAGAACAGTTGGTTCCAAAAGCTGTAGAACTTCAGGACGTTCTTCCATAACAGTAAGAAGAGTTTCAATTGTGTTCAAAAGTCCCATCGCAGTTATGGCCTTTTCATCTGAACCTAAATTTTTAAATATGTATATAAATCTACACCAGTTATACAGGTTAAGTTTGTCAAATGTGTCTACTACTTTGAATATAACAATTATGACATTTAATTATTGAATTTTTACCTTCATCTGTGTCCAAAACCTGACTAAAAGTGGTTGCGAGATGTTGGCAAATCTCCACAGCAATTGGTGCCAACTGCAAGGTGAATACGCAAACTAATTTTTGCATAACACCGGTAACATCTTCATTTTCAGTTTCACGTATGATAGTAAGCAACTCTAAAGCGACTTGTTTGACTTGTGGCTCAACATATTTATGAGAGCGATCTTGATAATTCAAAAGAGATTGCAAAGCAATAGCACCTTCAACTCTTACAGGTAGCTCTTTATCTTGCAACAAGGCATTGACAGTAAGACGTACTGCTTCAGCCAAAACGGGTTCTTGATGAAACGGAAACTCACTGAAGTAATGTAAAACCCAACACGCCCTTGCTCGCATGTGCCCTCTTGTACTTGCAAATTCCGGAAAAACATATTTCAAAAATAGCTGATCCAGTTGCTCTCTGTACAATTTCTTTTTAAGTAAAACATCTGCTAACGTTCCAACCATATGTAATGCACCGTCTTTCCGTGATGGCTCAGTAGTAGGATCATTTAAAACTTGAGTCAAGAATCCCATAGTTTTTTGAAGCATGTCTTTGCGTTTTTTGCATGCTGAATGTAATAGTGTCTGTGCAGCCGTTACAGGGGATACAAAATCTTCAAAAACGTCAAATTTAACTCTGATGTATTCATGGGGATCAACAGACCAGAGTTCTTCATCTTCTTGTGAATAACTCATCAATGGAAACAGGACATCTTGAATTATCGCACACATATGGGGTTTTAATAGTCTCCAAGTGTGGGCGTGTGATACAGCTTGGTTAACGTAGTTTAACGATTGTTGCAAAACACGTGGAGGTAACCAAGAACCTGGATTTAAATTAGAAATTATAAAATTGTATACAATATAATTTTTGACATACCACCTCGATAAGCATCTAATAACCTCAGCAAAACTTCAAGAATACCTCCACTGAAAGTTTGTAGGTACCATTCAGCAAATTCTGTATATTCTTTAGTGACATTTCCGGGTGAACCGTATCGTTCAAACATTCGGTAGAGTATGTGTAAGGCCCACTTTTTACATTTCCACCATGATAAGTCAGGGCGCTCATCTTCGTCAGGTTGCAAAGCAGCTGGTGGTACGGCTCTTTCAACTACCTGCCTGCAAACCTCCATCCATTGGGTAAAGGCTTCTTTTGATATAAGATCCAGAGGTAAAGTATATTGTGTTAATGCAAAGTATACTTTTAAGGATTCTTTTTGTAATTGTACAGCTTGCTCTGAAGGGTCGGGTAATAATCTGACAACCAATTGATGTAATTGTGGAAGGAGCAAATTCATAGCTTCATGCAATGGACCACGATCTTCAGCCTTTTTGTATTCAAAATTTTTTACAAGTTGGTAAAGACACAGAATTGCACCGTGCCAACCCGTCGCTTCAGGGTTTGACAAATAGATACTTATCTATAAATTTGATTGTAGTTAGAAACAAAATTCAATTTGTATTAGTTTCAAGATGCTAATTATAATTTTGCCCAGTTTAAAATATTATTATACAAAACTTGAGAAAACTTCGCGATGCAATTACTTACCTTGTCAACAATTTGTGTCCACCGACCAGGAAAATCATGTTTCACCATAATATTAACGCAAGTACACAACTGTAATCTTATGAGATCGGGAGCATGTACAACAGCATCCACTATACTTTCACGTATCAACGAACGGTCTTGTTCATGTATAGAAAAGGGCAACGGTTGACCGGCTTCAGTTTCCCTGTCGTTCCAGCTTTGTGAGATCAAATTCTTCAAGTAGATCGCTCCCGCTTGACGAATAGGCATGTCGCATTCGTTCATCATGACAACTTGCAATAACGAAGGTGCGAAGCCAATGATTTTGTGTATCTAGAAAATAAACGGAGCTTTACAATTTTTGTTACACGTACCAAGCACATGTTTTTTCAACCTGGGAAAGCTGTTCCTCGGCTTGTTGGCGTTGATTCGGGTCTATGGTTGCCCGCAGAAGATCAATCAACTTCCTGGTCTCCATATTTTTATGTTTTTTCGTCTCTTTCACTTTATTTAACGCTATTTCCCGATATTAAACCTTTCTTTTGATGAATAGAGACCCGTTCTATATCACATTTGTCAAATTTTGTCACGTGATTAACGCATGGCCAACTAAGAAGTGCGCGACGCGGAATTCACCATGTGGAAGGGTCGTTGAACCTCAACTTAACAAGAATAAGTTCCGAAGTTACGTTGGTTGCACTGATATAAATGGCGCGCTTTTGTTTACAAATGTCAAAATTTTATTTCATTTATGTTTAATTGCATTCGTTACGCTTTTTATTGTTAATATCGTTTAAGTTAAAATGGCAAGTGTGGAAACGATGGAAAAGGAATCAATATCCGACGTGCAAACGGAAAGTGAAGAGATCTTAGATATGGAGGAAGAAGAATCTTCTTTTCAAGACATCGACGTAATTTTAGAACACGGCATCAAGGAAGAAGACGTCGTAAAATTGAAAAATGTTGGTATAAATACGATTAAAGGTGTACAAATGACGATGCGAAAGAAATTATTGGAGATACACGGCTTTGACGACGTAAAAATTGATAAAATTAGGGATATTTGTTGTAAATTATCTTTGTCCAACGTTTTTATGACTGCCGCTGATGTATCTCTTCAACGGCGACAGATTTTCAAATTGAGCACCGGAAGTAAAGCACTAGAGTAAGTATAAACACGAATTGAATTTAGAAATTAGTCGGCGAGTTTACTCTTTCCACACAAGATGGCGCTTTTTGAGAAATATTTATTTTTTATAATAATTCTGCTTAATTTATTATACACACAATGAAACGTTACGGTTTTGCTTTGAACAATGGAAGGTAAGTTGTGATCTATTAATAACGATTGAATTTGGAAAACTGGAAATAGGTGACAGTTTTCAAAATTTAAATGGCGTTTAAACGCCATTTTCGAATGGTTGCTATTTAAATTTTTAAGCAAGAAATTTTGCGATGCTTCAGAATGCGATCAAAATGGTGCATCATTTTATATTTCTAATTTCCTAAAAATTATATACTGTATTAGGTATATGTATAGTAATCGCCAATTTAAATAGGGCGTGCCTAACGATTGCAGTATTATTGGTTGCCTGCTTAGCTACTACTTACAGAGGAAGCTTAATTTTTAATAGTATATGATGAAATTTGCGAAACGAGCCGAAGCCGAGTGGAGCAATTCATCCGAGTGGAGAAAGAGTTTAATTTTCTCTGCAGTGGAAGACTGAACAACTTTCTCAATTAAAAACGTATTAGAAATGAACAAATTCTTTAATATTTACTTGAGATGGTGGAGTAGGGCCTTTAATGTTTAAATGAGCAGATAAGTTTAAATGAGTATAATACAACCGCATCCTAAAACCTCATTATTTATTTTCTGTCGAGGGTTCAGAGTAAGAA
>JAFFZR010026050.1:0-16814 GCA_018397195.1 Lethrus apterus | reverse complement strand
TCCCATTGGGGAGCGCGCCGGATAACCGCCGGGTCTTGGGCTTCCGCTCAGTACATATTCTGCAATAAAAACACAAATTAAAGCAATAACTAAAAGCTCTATTAATGGCATTTTCTTAACGACTTATAAAAACTTTCTCATTAAAGATTTTTTTTAACTTTTGCCAATTTGTGAGAAATAAAAAATAAAAAAAAAGAACAAAGAATTATTTATTAGATATTAAATAGAGTAAGTCATATTAGAGAGTAATTAGTAATAAAAAAAACTCTTAAGAAATAATATGCCAGATAGTTGGGAAAAACTCATAATAATCAAACACAGAGACTCTTAAACATTGATAATATAAGTTGCCTGGAAAAGCAACATCATATAATTTCTTCATCTCGATGAGGATTTAAAATAGGACAATGTAACCAACGGGCCAGTAAAAATGCCAGCTATTGCTATTTAATTCTTAACCTAAAAATCTACCCTGGAAATGAACCGTTTATTATATTTTTATCATGCACTTCTTTTGAAACTTACACTTCGTTTGAATATGAAATGAAAATGAATGTTGTAAAGTAAATGTTAAAAAAAGTTTGTTATTAATTAAGCACATGTCCTATGAAATATTTTTATGGTACATTTTGTCAGTAACATTTCAATGTCCTGCTGACACAGTGAGTAATGTTTAATGAGTAATATAATAAATAAATAAAATAAATAAAATATGTAATCGAAATATTAATATGCTTTTAGGAGTTTTCCCACCTCATTTGTATTTTATAAAGCAAGGACGGTAATATTCTGTAATTTACACTACACTTTGCGTTTTGTTGATCTTTGAAATCCGTAGGTTACGATGTCATTAGCATAAAGGCCTCGTCAAAGATGAATACTCCTAAAATGTCAGATATAATGTCAATTTCTCGTGACTCGTACACCACAGAACATAATAAATTGCAACACAATTTTTATTTTTACAGAAAAAATTAATTAAATTGGGAATTAGATATGTTATATTTATATCGAGATATTTTATTATAAAAACGTATATTTGTATCGTAACATCTGAAGCAATTCCTTCGTTCAATAAATCAATTGATAACAATTTTATGTTTCATTAGCTGATTGAATTCGAATGGCAATTGGAAAATACATCTTTGATAGCATTGCACACTCTTCCTTAATGAAAGTATAGAAGTCTAAGTCATGGAGCACATGACATAAAATGGCGGAAAAATTCTATATAGAAGAAAAAGGTACCCATTAATAGAACAATTTATTTTAAGGGTAATAAACTAAAGATAATAAATACTTGTGTTATATTTTGAAAACTAGTGATTTCAAAAGTACTGGATTTTATAAATTGTCAAATTTAAACAAAACAATAAGTGTTAAAACATAAAACATTATTAACAAGAAATGAGTTTTCTTATTTTTATAGTACAGGCAATTTTCATTTGATAAAACCTATTTACCTTTTTCAACATATAACAATTACGTTCAGATTCTCCGTCACACTTACACGGTCAATAGTTTCTATAAATCAACTAAATTGTTGACAGTTTGTTTAGTTTTACAAAAGCTAGTATTTAATAGAAAACACTTTCTATTAATCTTTCTATTTAATCTCTTTAACCTTTCCTTTCGTTGTGTTTAACATATCTGTGGCTTTAAGGTAGATCATAACCTAAAGAGACATATTTTTTACTTTTAATTTTACGTTCCTTCATTTATTTATTAAATATTCCATTTCACAGAAATTCATACTTAAACCATCTCAAAACCACCATCCATACAGGTGTGCAGGCTATAGAGGGGCTACAGCATTAATATCCAAGTGTCTCTATCGAAGAGTGGAAAACAAACTACACAATATCTTTAAAATTTTCATACGAGTTTTGAAAATTCCTTGCTTGGAAGAAGAATGGAATTGAAGAAGGCATTTCTCAGTATTCCTTATTTAGCAAAATAATTTTTATGGCTGACACAGTCGTGGAATTTGGAGCTATTCTTCTTTTGGAGACGGTTGGCTTTCTCTACAGTTGTTTGAGGTAAAAGGGGTCGATTGGCAACAGACCAACACCCCTTTATTTAATTCCTCGCTATGTTAATTGCTTCTTTGAATTAAAGTACTTATTTATAAAAATGGTTTTGTATTTACTTCAAATAATAACTTCCAATAATAACTAATACTTCAAATATGTTTCGTAACTCAACTATTTAACGTAAGTTACACAACCCAATTTTTATATTTAAAAATTTTTAATTTGTAACTTTAATATGTATGCTAGCGTCTGCGTTGGTTATTCATAAAGCAAAGTCAAACACAACAAAGATTTCTATCAAGCGAGGCGTCGTGTTAAAATAATATAAGCTAACAAGACACGGCCAGGCGTTTATAATTTATTATGGAAGGGATCTAAACCAATTAAAACCCGTAGTTTTTCAACATCAACTCCACGAAAGTTGTTTTAATGACAAGTCTGATAAGAGGACAAAGTGGCAGGTACGCGGTCACGCTAGACGTAATCATAGGCGAGATGCATTATAAATAACAGTTACAACTTTGCAGGACATTTATAATAGACCGCACAGACTTCATCATTTACCGGTTTGACTTCAAGTTAAATTACAGTCATTCAGACCCCCATTGTTTTCTCCACCCGTGCACTTTTGGTGTGCATATTTCATGACGTACTTGTTCCGAAAGCAACTGTTTTAGAGAGTTGACGATGATAATTGTGGTTGTTACGCCTCAAGAGCGTCAGAATCAAATCTGCATTCTTGAAGTTCTTTTATTTAAAATTTTAACATAATTTAATTTTCTGTCAAATTATTTTTTTTTATTGTACTTACTGTGTATACAGTAATTACATAGTAGGAATAATATACATGCACAATGTACAGGTTTTCTTTTTCATGAGAAGAATTTTGCAAGAAACTGCATTTTTGTCAAACGGAAAGCCAACAGTATAGCATTATAATTCACTGTTTTTATTCGTTCAGAAAATTTATTTTTATTTTGACTGTTATATATTTAACGTTATTTTTAAGCAACTTTTCTAGGACAACTACAGGTATTCTTAAATGACAAAAAGGAGATATGTTTCAATACTGTTACTGAGAATATTAATATTAAAATCATAGAAATTGTGTAATCATTTTGAGATTGATTATATGAAAGAGTTGTAGCCACCGGGTGCCAAAAGCACAACTCAAAGTCGTAATTCACAGCCAAATGAGCCTGAGTTACCTCATCAACAGGGAGAGATTTCTCGACTAATATTAAGGTACCCACCATTAGTGGAATTAACTCGGCAATAACATGCCCCAAGATAATAACCCATCATCGCAAAGCATAATGTTTTCCTTTCATTAAGCGAAGAAAATATAATTGTAATAACAATATTTATTAAACGTCACTGTCTAGACAATCAATTTAATATCAGCTTTAATAAATAATAACATTGTCCGTAACAAACATAATTTTGTAAAAATAAATAAATAAAAATAAATAAATAAATCATTTTCCTGCTTTGCCACAGAGAAATTTTTGACGTAAAGTCAACGTCGCGCCGCTAGTACTCGAAGCCTTTTGTATTTCTTAATCAATAACATGCCAATCCTCCTCGTTACCTGGGCAATGATTTCTTCCAATTGAATGCTTTCCGTAAATCTAACGAACATTGATGATGATGCACCGGACTTAATTTAAAAAGTGTTGAAGCCGTCGAAGAAACACCGGAGGAAACCCGGTCTCGGACAGTAATCTAAATTGAGCGGGGTTAAATTGAGTGGCGGGGCGGCAGGTAATGAATGTTTATCGGGCTGAATCAGTGCGCGGATGCGGCGGCAGCGTCGGCAGATCGATACTATTATAGGATCGTCTTCGCCGCAATGACGTCCTCCGCCATCTGCTGGTCTTCATCAACGTCAATCGTGAATGCATCGCCGATGGGAATTTAATGTGAATGCAAAACATCGAAACTTGCCCAACGACCGGTTTAAATCACGGGGAACCAAGTTGCCGAACGTTAATAAATTATCGCTATTGTCATAGATGTCGCATTAGATATTCACATGTCCACGTAAACGCTTGTTTACTTT
The DNA here is from genome assembly GCA_018397195.1 of Lethrus apterus. Lineage (NCBI taxonomy): Eukaryota > Metazoa > Arthropoda > Insecta > Coleoptera > Geotrupidae > Lethrus > Lethrus apterus. The sequence goes on along the minus strand of JAFFZR010026050.1, from coordinate 12,719 downwards.
TTTCTTAACGCTCGTAAATCGTCGATAAACGCGATTATAAAATAAGGCCGATCAATTTTTTTTTGGGATAAAAATTTGCAACAAGTTGTATAAATGTTGTTACAAAATCAGCTTTTAAAATGAGAATTTTTTTATGGCCATGTCATAAAAGTAGACACCTTAACATTATCTCAACTATTAAAACTATTCGTCAGCAAAATAGCAGTAATTTTTATCGCAAAATGAACTAAAATTTTAGCATTAAACACGGCTCTAAGACTGAAATAAATTTTAATAATACATCGAATTGACTTTACACAGTATTAATCATGTTTAAAGTTTGAAATTTGTATGTACACTTCAATATGAGTGTGCTAGTTAATTTATTATTCTCTTTCACATGTCGCAATCCCATATAATTTATTTATAAACACAATACTTGTATTTATTAAATGTAATTTTATGAATTATTGGTAATAATATGTTTCTGGACGAATAGTTTACGCAGGACGATATATTACATATTTTTGATTAATTTTTAGTTAATTAATTTTTAACTTATTCAGTGAATTTGGACACTTTATATTATTACAATTATACAAATTCCATATTTGGTTGTATTTTGTAATAATTTAAACAACACATTTTTTTCAGTACACCTTCTGTAATTTTAAATTAGTCCCGAAAGAATTTTATCTCTATTATCATTTCATTATAGAAAAGTGACTTTGCTGTATGAGTGAAACTTTTCATTAATAATTCTCAGCTTTATCTTTGTTTATTGATCTGTAACTTACAAATCTGTAGGCTATAGAAATCAAACAAATTCTCAGAAAATATTTTGCAGCAAGTAATAACAATTTCGTACTATGGTGCAATTAGGGGTCGTAAAATTCAAATTAATTATATAAAAAATAATGAATTGCAGGAAAAATTAAAATTTGGATTTCACATTTTATTTTGGTTAATATTGTTTAATAAAACTATTAATTATAATCACGTGGATTTGCATTTTTGTAGAAAATGTGTGTGATGCAGTTTGTGTATTTAATAATACACAAACTGCATATTAATATGCAGTTCGTGTATTATTAATAATAATATTTTCAACAAGGCAAAAAAAAATTAAGGGCTATATGGTTTGTATTTATTTAACAAATAAATATGTAATTGCTATTAGTGAACAATACTTTCATCTTATTTTAACAAAACGCCAATAATATTACCTTTGCAAAATTATTGATAATTTTTATTTCGAAAAAACTCACAAAACACTTTTAAAAACAATGTCTAAAGTAACGAGCAAAGAATCTGTCATCGTAATTTTTACGAGAATCTATAACGCATACAGATTATCACTAAACAACAGATGCGCACAGAATTGCAGTAATTCTGTTAAGTTCCTATAGAAGCTAGAGATTTACGTTACAGATCATACAGATGTGCACCATTAGTTGCAATTACAGAAATGAATTAGGAAAACAGATTTTTGTAACATTTAGTTTCAAGAGTACTTTTTTTTCAAAATTGATCGATTTGGTTGTAGTATCCTTTAAAAAATTTTTTTATATTTTTACGGAAAGTGACCGTACGCACATGAGCAATACTTCGAACGAAAAAAAAAATTTAAATATGAAAAATTTAGTAAGAATCTCAAAATAAAACAGCACAAGTTTTAGAGCATAATTCGTTTGTAATCGCTAGAAAAGAACACTTTGTATTTACGTATGTTGTTTTCAGATAATATACAATGGATTGCAACAATGTTCTTTTTTGGTTGTTGGTTTTGGTTGTTGGTTTTCCATAATGCTGACGTAATAATTTTCTTTAAAGATGCAAATTTTTACTCCACAGCTCCATTTCTTCCTTAGAAACAACTTCTCGAAAAAAAAAATATATTGTATGAACAAGACATAATACATTCGAGAATCATCAACATTTCTCGGCCCCAGTTCCATGTCACACAGCAGAAAATATTTTCAATATAGATTGAAAGCATAGATGTGTACTTTATCACCAGCAAACACCATACTGACGAAATGCATAAAATTAATTTTCCGATAATTAAACTATACCCTATGAATCCTGTTTGAACGTTTAATTAAAGTGGAAATTACGTGTAAATTGAAAGAAGTGAAAATGTATTATCACTATCAAAGGCTTTCAACGATCAAAGGAAAAAACTTAACTATCTGATAATATATTTTATATTGTGTGAATTTTATTCTTGAAACAATTCCTTAATACGAATGATGACATTACATATATTATATATGTACGTATGCATAAGTATATATTTTGATAAAATTGCATAAATATTTCCATTAGTATGAAAACTGATGGAATCATTAATATTTATGTTGAAAGTCACAAGAAAAAATTCCATAGTCCTGAAAATTTTTTTCGACATTTTCCATTAAACGAGTGCGGGAAAATAGAATATTTACTTTAAATCTAAAATATTTTAATACTGCAATACCCCGTTTAAAAATTCATTTAAATAATTCATATACGATGATATTAATTAATTTAACGTTTTTATAACCCAATCAAAATTTCGTACTCCATATGAACTGCGACAAAATATCAATTTAAATGTGAAAAAAGCGCTCTAGAATTCATATTTATTTTGTTTGCATATTTTAACCGGCATTTAATCAATTCAACCAAGTTTTTGTCAATAATGTATTTTCACATGATAAAATCCTGTAGATAAAGCATATAAATTATTCCCAGCACTAAAGTATCGGCAAAATAAAATGAAATATTTTACAAAATTATATGTAGTGGGCGAACTAGTAACATGTGCGTAACTTCCTACGTTCATATATTTACATAAACATTAAAAACATGCAACAAATGATTGGTTATCGATTTGAATCAGAAATGTACGCCGGTGATTTCGTTTTATTTATTTGTAATGCGATATCAACGTTAATTTATATATTTCAATGAGTGTTCGAATGTCATAAAGTATGCAGTTGGCAATAAAAAAAAACGTTCATGATAAATACATGATGATAGATAAATTGAGTCAACCTGGATAAATCACATAGAGAAAATATTTCAATCACAAAAAAAAATATGTATAATGTGCATACTCCAACTTTCTTTCTATGATAATAATTTTGTTAAATTTCATTTTGGGAAAATATATTTTTGTACTTTTAATTAGGTATAGTTTCATGTCTTAAAGCAAATTAAAATATCGAATTAATTTTGCTTCTGTGTTGGGGTTTCTTTCTCAATGCAATCGTTATTTTCGTTTTTTTGACTCAAAATTGATTCATCTGCAGTGTTATATTTACGAAGCAAAAACTGACAGATTTCTAAATAGGATGCAACAACATCGGTGAGTTTAATTAGCTAATTAAAAACTTTATGTAATAAAAATGTATGAATCAAAGTTAAAACATTTTTTTCAGGGAAAACAAGCATAAACAGGAGTTTCTTTGACAGCCATTAGATAAAAATTTATTTGGTTTTCATTTTCAAAAATAAAGTAGTTTTGCTAAATCACAAGTCATGGGATTTTCTTCTGAAAAATCTCATTATCTCTCCCAACATTATCGAAAAGAAACGCGATTACTTAACAGTATTTTATGAAAACGTACATTTCTTTTTAAGAAAAATTATTTCGAGCGGTTAGTTATATTTGTTCTGCATATTGATCATTTACAAAATATGTCAAGAATTACAAATTAAAACGAAGAAAATATCGTTCACGCCGATCGTGAGTTATGAAATATTGAGAATCTGCTGAATCTACATAACTTCAATAATAAATGGAACTTTTTCAGATTAATGGGAACTTGTGTTAGAAAAATGTTTAAATTACTTTTATTCAGAAAATTATTTAGAAATGACTTAAGGGTGCTTGTTAAGCCTGATGCTTTTTAATTTATTTGTGTTAGAAATTCTGAAGATGTTGATGGGCGGGTAAGCGGGCGGTGTTATTGTAGACAGAAAGAGAGAAAATGTGATTTTTGGCGAATGCGGATTTGAGACTGAATGTGAGTATAACAAAGGTAATGGTGTGTAAAAATACAAATGTATTATGAAACATTTTAATAGAAAAGGAAAGTGCTTTAGCAAAGGAAATAGTTTAAACCTTTAAAAGAAAGAAATACGTTTGTTCCAAAAAACTTATTTCAGTGGAAGTAACTTTATTCGAGCGAAAATTGATGATGTTGATCACAAATATTTGATTTGTTTAACAAGTAATTTTAAATAAATATTTCTTTTTGTGGAATTTACAGTGTGGTGATAAAGTTTGGAACAAAATTCATAAAAGCGTTCTATAATGTTTTTAAGAAAATCGCTCGGACAGGTCAATTTTTGTTTTTGAAATGCCGTCTTCTGACGTTAATTTTTTTGAAATGACGTCATTTGTTTTTCCACAATGATGTCATCATAATTTTTTTTAAATGTCTATTTTTAATAGACCTTTTTACTACTTAAACGGTGACGTAAAAAAATTGGTACCTTACATAACAATTTTTTTGAATAAATAACACATATAAATTTTTTCTTTTAAACAAAAATTTTAATTTTTTGAAGAAAAAAGGTTATTTTTTTCAGAAAAGTTCTTATGTAAATAATGAATTCGGTAATCACCACTTAAACATCAAGGAGGTCTACCAAAAGCAAAAGAAAAAAATAAGAGGTGTCATTTAAAAAAATCGATAATGACGTCAATGCACCTTAAAGCTTCACTCTTCGTATTAGATACATAAGTTACTGTTATTTGCTTTAATTTAGAATGTTTACGATTATTATTTTTACTAAATTATAACCACTAACGTTCTGAAGTAAATGTGTCATTTATTCAAAAAAATTGTTATGTGAGGTACCAATTTTTTTCACCGTTTAAGTAGTAAGAAGGTCTATTAAAAACAGAAGAAAAAAGTGGGGGTTGTCATTTAAAAAAAATTATGATGACGTCATTGTGCAAAAACAAATGACGTCATTCCAAAAAAATTAAGGTCAGAAGACGGCATTTTAAAAACAAAAATTGACCTGTCCGAGTGATTTTCTTAAAAACATTATAAAACGCTTTTATGAATTTTGTTCCAAACTTTGTCACCACATTGTATATCCTTATTGATAAGTTTTGTTTAACTGTAATAGCCATGCTTAGGTCGCCGAAACTGTCAGATGGAATATTACTTTTACCTTTTTTATAATAACATGTGCCGATGAATCAGCAAAACGTAATTTACACAAAAGCCCATGTCCCCCGTAATTAACATTATTACCGCGAAGAGAAAGTTACAAAAACGTTGAGTTTAAAAGGAAAGGTAAAAAGGAAGAGACGAGCTAGTTGTCTCAGTTCTTGGTCATGGATGCACCAACTGTCGCTTCGACATGACATTGTCTGTGGTTACGCCACCTGCGCCTTGTGAGACGTCGGCGAAATACGACTACGAACAATTTCGTAACGTGCATTATTACTATAACAACTGGCAATCTTAATTATTATCTTGTATGTATAATTAAGCATAAATTTTCATAAATTTGACGTTGACGGATGAAAAGAATTTTTTTAAAAATATTTCGACCAGTACAACATTGCTTCGGAGTCATGTGTTTTATGTGTATCTTTAGGTAGAAATTAAAAAAAAATCGAAATGTTCATCATTGTAGTCTTCTCACATTCCTCTCATGCAAGCAATTACGTATGGTAATTACATTTAATTAAGGCATGTGCATTATGTGAATCTTTTTAATAGTTTAATTATTGTTTAATGTTTTTGTTATTGGTTTTATTAAAAATTCTATTCAAAATAGATGTGCTGCGTTATGTATGTAAAATTACACATAGCTCCAAGGTAGTTAATAATAAACAAATGCTATAAAAATCAATTTTTGCAAATTAAAATTAGTTTATTATAAAATAGTTTCCAGCATTGTGTTATTGTTGGTATAACTTTAAAATACATTAATATTATTTTGGAAATAATAAATAAATATCATATAATCTCTAATCAAGTATTATTATCCTTCAGAGGTCCCAATTCAAAATACTTCGTACAATGGTGGACGCACGTTGGTATGTATCAAATGATACCTTTCATAAAGATCTTGGCATACCATTTATCACAGAAGAAATCCAGAAGTGTAGCAGCAAACATCATGAACGATTAGAGGCTCATGCTAATCCTCTCATACAACCATTACTAGAACCACAAAGAGATAGACGACTGAAAAGACGCATCTCCATACATCTTAAACGAAATAATGAAATATTGAGGTCCCTTTATTGGAAGAGTCCTCGTCCTGCCATTGACGAAGTTACAACGATGAGTTCTACATTAACAAATTAGTTTATAGAATACATTTGATTCTGATTGCTGATTTATTGTAAATAAATTTAAACAAATATGTAATCTCTAGTAAATTCTGAAAAGAAAATGATGTGATCATGGAACATGAGTTTACTACTGTTTGAAATGTTATCATTGAAATTATTAACGAATGGAGTAACGTTGTCAGTGACTTAATACGAAGAAAGAGCACTTGTTGACAATTGCCTATTTATATCGGATTTATACAAAATAGTCAGCTTCCCGTATACCAATTTAAACAAAAATAATAGTAAATAATTTTAATGTTCAGAATTATAAATAAATGACATTATATGTCCAAAATCTGCGAAAATGGCGGTTATATGATCACAGTGATCAGATTATTTTTTGCCATTTATTTTATTTGTAAAAGGAACTTAAGCAAAATCATCAACAAATAGCAAATGTTAAGAACAAGTAATTCATGTCATTAGAAAAAAAAAAAAAATACTTGAAATTATCTACTGAATTGAATGGGATAAGTTATGCTCCTGTTGCTGAAGTAGTTGGTTCCATTTAAAATTACTTAGATAGCTGTCGATAAAAATTAGTTTTCCAAAGCTGTATCTGCGACTCTGGTTATTATTAACGAACAAAAGTACATAGATCACAGAATAATTAAAACCAAATAATTTTAGTTGGAATAATAAAATCACAACTTGAAATTAAGCCTTGCTGATGGAATTGAGTAGATTGCATTCAATTAACGTCTTGATCAAATATATTAAGATTCTCAGAAGATAAGCACATTTTTTTGGGTCTATAAATGAAGGCACATCATTAAAGTATCGGATAATTTTTTTAAGACCATCTTGTTCAATTTTGCTAGTTTTAGTCTTGGGGCGTTAAATAAATAAAATTGTGCACCCATATTCTAAGCTATACAATCTTCTTGTATATTAAAAATGTTTTTAATTTACATGAAGATAAGGAACCTTGTCTTCATGTAAATTAAAAACTTTTTTAAAATTAAAAATATTTGTTTGTGCATCAAATATTTTATTATTATCACAGTGACATTAAATTTTAAATTGAATTTCTCCACGAAGTTATTTTTAATTTTATTTAAGTAAATATACAAGAAGATATTTGATTGAAATAATATTTAATTAGCTGCGAAGCAAACTGTATATTTTAAACATTTATTTAACCGCAGTAATTGTTTTGTGGAAGTATAAAATTGTCACGTACGAAATATATCGGCGATTGTAATGATAAGAAGGGAAATTGATTAGAAACGCTCGGGCGAGAGCTACTTTTCGACAAACCGAACGAACGAATGGACAAGAAGGGCGTCGAGAGAAAAAATGAAGTTGATATTTGTTGGGACGATTCCATTATCTCTTAAATAAAACTCCCTATCGTTTCTTTGTTTTCGTAAAATTCTATTAAGTGCAGATTCTTCAACAATTTACTTTAACAGTGGAGACAATGACGAGCCAAGTTCTATGCACTTTGGATTAATGTGAATTGTTTTCGTGGATGGTTGGTGTTAATTCGTTGATAAAATGGTGATCTTTGTTAGTACATATTCTAAATATATTGGAGTGACTGGCCTAGTAAAGCAATAAAATTGATTTATATGACGGTACTTATATTAATACTACCATCATGTAGCTCTCAACGTGATTGAAATTCTTAAACTGTGATTGGAGAATATAAAATACTAGACATACTTGAAATGTAAATATAGGGGGAAATTTTATATCCGTAGCAATACATTTTTATTTTTATGTAGCAACTTCTTCAATAATATACACGTATATTCTGTTTGAGGGTAAAACTCAAAGTTAATAAATTGTTTCCGGATGTCTATAACTAACGTAATAAAGTTTTGAATTTTTGCTCTAACATGATAAATTACTGATAATCACCAGTTGTTGTTGTTGTAGGAGTAGAAGATTATTTCGAACATATTACTTTGTATTTTTATTATAGTGTTAGGCAACGGCGAATTCTCTCTATTCTAAATATTAAGTGTCTTGTTATTGGTGTTTGTGCAAAAATAGGAAACATGTGCCCTTTCGCCAGTTGCCAAGTTCACCAATTATTTTTACATTATTAATACATAAATATTATTAAAAAATAATCAATGAATAGTTAAAATACACGATACAGGAAAAAGAATACAAACACTACCGTCCAAATTTGAAATGTGCGAGTATTATGTTGGCCGACGAAACATTTCTAAAAAAAATTCAAACATCTTACAATATTTTCACAGGCTAATGAATAATCATGAAACATTCCTGGAAAATTGCGCTCGACCTGGCTTGAGTAGAAAACGATAATTGAGATTGCGTATCCCTAGTCAGACGAATATCGTTTTAGTTGATCTGTGATGGGAATTGCTGCCGCATTTGCCCTATTCGCCTGACTAGTCATTACCATTTGTTAGCAGGAAAAAAGAAATAATTATCTGACGAGCATTTTCAGCCCCTTGCCTTGGTGAGTCGAAAGAGCCATAGCGATTAATTTCTAAAGGCAGTCTTCATATTTCTAAAGACAGTCTTTAGAAATCTTCTGAAGAAGCTGACAGCACGGTCAGCGAAACTTTAAGTTTAAACGGCAAACCTCGGCAATATTCGAAAGCTTTCTACTATGGATTACGGTCGTGAAAACCTACATTCTACTGCCGGTTTTTATTTAAATTCGGAAAAGTATTTACATCCTCTTCAATATTTTGAAAACGACACGTTTTTTTAAATAGGAAGTTTTTGTTGCAAAATTTATTTCAATCGCTGCGAACAGTTTCTGTCCTGCGAGAATGAAAACACCGCAATTCCGTGTTTTATATAACGAAGAAAGAGATATGTATTTTTCTTTCCTATAGGAAAAATTCGAAATGGAAAATTTTATTTTTTTTCCGTCTGGTATCGACGCAAAATTGAAGCTGTGCTCTATTTAATTGATGACTGACAGCTAGAAAAGTTAATTTAAAAAATAATGAATAGATAATAACGTAACCTATCACTAGGGGGTTTATGTTAATGTGCAGAAAAATGTGCAGAAAAATGTGCAATAAACCTAAATATTGCAAAAAAGAAAGAAAAAAAAAAACGAAAGTCGAATAGATGAAACAAAAGAACTGTAAAAAATTATAAATATCAAAAATAGAAAACCTAACGAAGAATCAATAAATACACTTGGAGAAATTTTTTGAAATAAACACTACATCTGTGTAAGTAAAGCAAGGTTATGGACCAAATCCTTAAGTCTATAAAAATAAACAGGGCGAGTTAACAGGAATGAAGACAAGGTATTGGACTGATGGAGTTCATATTTCAAAGATTTGTAAAATAGGAACAGCGTTCTAGTAGTTAAAGAAATTCTTATTGAAAATTTAAAGCGAAATAAAAGCCCATATTTTACTCAAAACTAAAGTATTTTTTTCTAGCATACCTTTCAACATAGCACCGTCGTTTTTGCATATTTGGGGTTGGGCTAAGGTCAGCTATCATCATTAACTTTTAAGAAAAATTTCGTCATTGTTCCTGTAAAAGCAATGAGACCTTTACAGGAATCGTACTATCGAACGGTGTGACATTAATAAAAATTAGGAACAATAGCGGTCCCAGGATTGAACCTTGCGGAACGTCCGTTTTCAGTGATTATTGGTTTTGATTTGCCTGATCTTAATATTTTGTGTAATCGGTGGATTTTTAAAGGTTTTTGTTGTATAAATTCAAAAAGAAGGTAAAAGAAACAGCGAATATGCAACTTTCTTGAGCTTTTCGATTAAATTTTCTGTTAAAAAAAAATTTGAAAATTACACATTTTCAAGGCTTTTTGATCCGTTTCAAAATTGTCACCAGTATTTTCTAAAATAGAACTAAAAGAAAACATTTATTAATGGAATTAATATAAAAAATAAAATTTCGTATCACTGATACACATGATAATAAAACATTCTATTTGTGTCTCGTTTTGAAATGTCTTAAGTGAATTATCGTTAATTATTAAATTTTCAGTGGCATGCTGGTACCGTCATTGATTTTCTTGACAGGTGAAAGCATTGTGTATAATTCGTAACTAGGAATTGCCCACGTCAGAACAGATGTCCGTTTATTAAATTCTAATAATACCGTTCTGACGCACGTATTAGTCTTTCCTTATCTATTAATAGGCAAGTTAAAAGAAAGCGCGTGAAAGAACAAGTGTGCAATTCCGTATACGAATAAATGTTTACAGAGCGTTTGATCTGAACGTTAAAAAACGATTTATTTTCAGTCCAAAGGGGATTTATTTTCCAGATTTTCACGAATTGCACTCGAAGGAAGCAATTTCAAAGTTGAGGTGGAATCGACGACGAAGTGAGTTACATTTCTCCCCCTCTCATTGTCACAAGTAAAGTTCAAAGATAAAATATCAATTTGGGGGAGCGATTTAGATAAATGGACTTTGTTTTATAAGAGACCGCAGCTCTTCAATTTAATTGGAGCGCAAGTTATTCCTTAAGTACTACGACAAAAGACACACAGGTTCGGTTTCAAGTTTTTTATCGAGTAATTATGGTAATTACTTTCTGCAAGAAAATTATTATAGGCGATATAAACATGAAACGTTGTGTGTCAACACAATGTAAAAAATAATATCTATTCCTTTTCTACTAAAAAAAAAAACTTTATTTGTATTTATGTTCTATTATCCCACAATTCAAATAATAATAATTTATTGATCATGCAGACCACACAGTAAATTTAAATAAAATAAATTAAGCTTAAATAAATTTATGAAATTATTACAGTTCGGCAACAATTCTGCAACAACTAGCAACTAAAATTCATATACAGGGTCCTGCACCTCACCTCCCGTCTTCTGTAGCTCAGCAGACGTTCCCTGTACCTCAGAATGTATTTCAGGAAAATGTTTTTGATTATACAGGCTGTTCCAACAAAGTGTGACGCCATGATGATATATCTTTTTAAATTACATGCTATACTTTTTTTTTGTTTATTTGGGCGTCTTTTATGGTTGCCTACATATTCCTAAAATTCTATTGAAATCGGTTCGATGAAATCAGCGAAAAAAAAAATAAAAACGAAAAAAAGGCGGTTTTGCACCAATGGTTTTAAAAATTAATAAAAAACGCAAATAGAACCTGGTTAATAAAATTTTACGAGTAAGTAAGTAAGTAAAGTCTAATAGTCTCGTTAACCAAGTTTCATTGATCCAAATTATATAGGGTGATCAAAATCTAGTGTCAAACTTCTCAAACTTTAAAGCAATCTTTCTTATTTTAAATCGGAACCCCTACATATTTTTATGTCATCCGATGCAGAATTAAAAAACAAACATTTTTCTAAATAACCCTATGGCAATTCCTAACATTTTAAATTCACCAAAAACTCATTTTATCAACTATTCCAATAGCAATTTTAATTGATAAAAATCGAAGGTGCCTTTGAAAAACATTTTATTAACATTAGAGTTTATTAAAGCGACAAGAGAATATTTTGACGTTAGTCAAGTGAAAGCTTCGTATTATTAATTATTATTTAAACTGTTTACACCCAAGTGTTATTTTTTGACATGGAATACAACCGAGAAGAGCTCGTAGATATGATTTTCATATTAGGAGAATGCGAAAAGAATTGTTTTTTGGCAAGTCGGATTTACGAATTATTGGTGAACATATTATTGGTCCTAACTTTTTTAACCGACATTTGAATGGACCAATGAATCTGGATTTTTTGCAAAATCAATTGCCAAATTTATGTCAAAATTTACCATAGCTGTGAAAGATGGAATATGGCTACAACACGATGGAGCCCCAGCACACTATTCATTACAAGTCAGGGACCATTTCAACACAACTTTCCCAAATCAGTGGATTAGAAGAGCCAATTGCTTGGCCTCCTCGATCACCCGACTTAACTAAATTAGATTAGATTAGAACTTTGTTGGGACAGCCTGTATAATCAAAAACATTTTCCTGAAATACAATCTGAGGTACATGGAAGTAGATATACTATGAGAGTTCTGGACCAAAAACACGGGTTATTTCTTATGGAGGTCCCAAATTACTTTACTTCCGGTCCAGATCGCCCACGTGGCCATGCCCATTTTTTACGCCTACGCTCACGTGGCCATGCCCATTTTTTACGCCTACGCTCACGTGGCCATGCCCATTTTTTACCACTACGCTCACGTGGCCATGCCCACTTTTTGGTTTTAGGGGATGATAATTTTAGGGGATGATTTTAGGGGATGATAATTTTAGGGGATGGTTTTAAGGGTTGATTTAGGGGATGATTTTAGGGGTTGATTTTAGAGGGTGATTTAGGGGATGATTTTAGCGAACAGCTTCTGAACAGCTTTGAGCAGCTTCGAACCTAACTCAACCTGTTTAGGTTCGAACGTGAACCTAAACAGGTTGAATTAGGTTCGAGC
>JAFFZR010026048.1:0-17038 GCA_018397195.1 Lethrus apterus | reverse complement strand
TTATTGGATTTGGGATGAACGGTAACGATCATGCGGCTTCAGGAGTCGATGTTGTCGATGGTGTCGATTGGACTTGATTAAATTTTAACAATATGATTTTGTATGGCTGAGGTCATTGGTCAACAGTTTTTTTTTTTGTTATTTTTTTTATTAAAGTCATATTGAAGTCAATTGTCCGGTTTTTAATGAAATGAGTTGGGTTGGGATGACTTGCCATTTTGTATGACTGAGGTCATTGGTCAACTTTTTTTTTGTTATTTTTTTATTAAAGTCATATTGAAGTAAATTGTCGGCTTTGTAATGAAATGGGTTGGGTTGGGATGACTTGCCATTTTGTATGACTCATTTGGTCATACAAAATGGATTTACAATTTGATCATCATATTGTGGTCTTATTGGATTTGGGATGAACGGTAACGATCATGCGGCTTCAGGAGTCGATGTTGTCGATGGTGTCGATTGGACTTGATTAAATTTTAACAATATGATTTTGTATGGCTGAGGTCATTGGTCAACAGTTTTTTTTTTTGTTATTTTTTTTATTAAAGTCATATTGAAGTCAATTGTTCGCTTTTTAATGAAATGAGTTGGATTGGGATGACTTGCCATTTTGTATGACTGAGGTCATTGGTCAACTTTTTTTGTTATTTTTTTATTAAAGTCATATTGAAGTAAATTGTCGGCTTTGTAATGAAATGGGTTGGGTTGGGATGACTTGCCATTTTGTATGACTCATTTGGTCATACAAAATGGATTTACAATTTGATCATCATATTGTGGTCTTATTGGATTTGGGATGAACGGTAACGGTCATGCGGCTTCAGGAGTCGATGGTGTCGATTGGACTTGATTAAATTTTAACAATATGATTTTGTATGGCTGAGGTCATTGGTCAACAGTTTTTTTCTTTTGTTATTTTTTTTATTAAAGTCATATTGAAGTCAATTGTCCGCTTTTTAATGAAATGAGTTAGATTTGGATACTTGCCATTTTGTATGGCTCATTTGGTCATATGACGTGCGGTCATAAAATTTATAAAAAAAATTGCACGTTCAGAAATTTAATTCAATAAAATAGATTTAGTAACGAACGCAAAAAGTTATTTCGTCATCGAAACCGATAATTTAAAAAAATGTATTTGCGTACATAAACTCAGATACAGACTTATTAAGTCGGCGATAATTCGCTATCGCGCCTTGTGTTTATAAAACTTTGGTAATAAATTAACGCCATAATTGCTTTCTTCGCGCGATAAACGCCTCTCATAAAACGCTCTTCGTTCATGTTTTTATCCGATTTTTTTTTGTTTTGTTTTTTAATCGGTTCCGTCACGGACAATGAATATTGAATTGTTGCATCGACATCTAATCGAAGACGGCACTTGCGTTATTCCGATTATAAATGTGCCGCGGGGGCAAGTTCACGACGCGCGTTGACATCACGCGATTTCGAAACGTCGAAAAACGACGAGGAAAAACGCGCAACGGAATACAAAGAGAGGATCGGCGGCGCGGCGCCCCGAAACGAACTTGCACGACGAGTTACGTTTCTTTTCGTTTTCGAAAATAACACAATAAAAGGATGAAAAACACGTGCTCGAAACGGCCGACTAGATTTCTAATCGACGAATTTTGACCCGAAACGGGGTCATATCAGCGAATTTTCGAAAAATTAAAAATGACGAAGGTATTTTCCGCACATGATACGACAAATTTAATCGTTAATCGACGGTCCCACGAAATATCGTACCCACTTTGATATTGCAATACGAATTGTCCATAAAACGGTCATACGAAATTTCTTACTTTGGTTACCGTGGCCACCACGGTTACCTCATTATCATATAATTTCCATCGTTGAACGTTTACTTGAAATCCACGAAAAAAAATCGAAAATTTGTACTTTAACTGATTGCCATGACGGTCATATGATTGTTTTCCACGATTAAAATAAAGTAAAGTTGGCCAATTTGCTCCAAATCACATCCGATCATCGAAAATATGATAATGACCAAAGATCACGATTTACAAAATTTCGGTCATACAAAAGTTACTATGATTCCATATCACAAAACGATTTTTTTTTTGTCATAAAAATACACTTCAAATCCCAGACAAAACACGAAAATGTTCAATTTACGGTCTGCTATGACTTGTGGTTTTTGTTTCTGTGGCAAAGTCCGGTCATAGCGAATCCATATAAAAAACGATTCACATATTTGGATCACATTGGTTGCCATGGTTACCGCCACGTGGTAAAACATCGAAGACTTTTCATATGACCGAAAAATTTGTCTCAAACCGTTGCAAATTTCGACGACTATGACCGTATGACTTTACGCACGTCAACTTGAAATTAACGATTAAAATATGGACTAGATTATTATTTACGGCGAAAAATATGTGCATTCACCGATCATCTCTGGGCGTGTGACCGGTCATGAAATCACGAAATTTGTGCCATATTCGTTGCCATAATAGATGCAATTTCGTTGCCATGAGTCAAGTCATAGATTCGTTGGGTTCGACGATGATACGGTCATATAACTTCAATTTGCACGTACAACCTGTTTAAAGTTCCACTTTAAATAAAATATGACTGTTTCCACTCATCGATATGACCATGTCAGGTCATATGATTCCTTCGATAAACGAAAAATGTTGACTTTTGTCATACAAAATAATTAAATCGTAAAGTGTATTATATGAC
The DNA here is from genome assembly GCA_018397195.1 of Lethrus apterus. Classification (NCBI taxonomy): domain Eukaryota; kingdom Metazoa; phylum Arthropoda; class Insecta; order Coleoptera; family Geotrupidae; genus Lethrus; species Lethrus apterus. The sequence continues at coordinate 14,329 of JAFFZR010026048.1, read as the reverse complement.
TGTGGTCATATGACATTGGCGACGACTCCTATGATCATTATCGAAATCGACATGGTCATAGGTCGATATGGTCGTAGTCGATTTTAAACGAATATACACACGTGCCATATGGTTGCCATGCGTACGTATACACCTCTTTGTGATTAAATGTTTCGGTCATAAAATTTTATTTGTATACCGACTATGATGGTCATATTAAAAGCTTGACAATTGCGACAAATACGCGAAAATTATGGTTTGCTATGACGTAAGACATTTATTGTAATTTCGAAGACGGTCGTGTAAAATTTGTTTAAAATCCTTTGTTTGTTATGACCATGACGTGTATTTTACATCAATTTTATGACGATCATACGAAATCATTTAATCGTTAAAGTGATCGTAGGAACATATAAATTTCGTTTTGCTATGACCATGACGTAGTGATTCGAAATTCTTGAATTTCGACAACTGAATTTAAAAAATGGTTGCCATAAAAGACTTTCGGTCATACAAAATGATTTCGGAGACCATATAAGTGCCTGCCATGATTGTTACGGCGCGTATGACCAATTTCTATTGGTACGATTATTGGTACGACAATTCTATGTCCATGATGCTTATTGCTCTTTTCCATAGATTTTTCGAAATTGATTCGGGTCGCCTCGTGTCCGGTCGCGTCGAATTTTTCGTCGTTGGAAGGTAACAGCACGCGCGATTTTTTCTGATTTTTTCCGAATTAGATAATTCGAGATAAAGGCGTTTCCGGCGTCACGTGGAATTCGAGCCTAAAACGTGCTTTTATCGCAACATAGTAGGCCGAGAAAATGCGATAAGATAAAATAAAAACGTGAATGGAGTGAAATCCGCGGCAAAAAGTTGCTTTGAGGGAGAGGGCGCCGTTTGAGCCCCGTTTACCCCATTTATTTAAAATATTTTTTTATAGAAAAAAGGGTCATTAAATCAACCGATTTTGAACCCCCCTTGAGGGAAAAATTTAAAAAAAAATTGTTTCGAGGGGACACATTTTAATTTAATTTAATTTTTTAACACAAAAAACGTTGAACTGAACATTCTTTTTATTTCAAATCGTTTACATGAATAAGCGCCGTTGAATTAACTTAAATTGGGGGGGGGGGGGCTGGGTTTTGAATCGGGAAAAAAATTAAAAAATTACGCGACCCCATTTAAATACTACGTAATTTAATCACCGTGTAATTTTCTGAGTTTTGAGACTCGATTTTTTTTTTTTTTTTAAATTGGGCCCCATTTTATTGTAAAAATTTATAGAAAATTTAATTCGCTGAAATTTTAGTTTAAACATTCTATTTTAATATTTAGTATCGCTAAATCAACAATTTATCTTTGATTTTGAAAGGGGGCAGGGGGCAATGAAATTTTGTGCCTTTTGAGGTGGGAATTTTTTTAAAAAGTTTGCAATATGCGTAAAAAAAATATTTTATTACTAAAGTAATAAATATATAGAATAAATACAAAAAAAATAATAATCATAAAATAAAATTCATAAAAATATTTCCGGCCCCACAAACCTAAACTTTTAACCCCCCAGGGTTGAATTTTCAAATTAAAAAATTTTAAAAAAAAATAATTTTAAAATTATCAGCGGCGTTGTCGTAATTTAAAAAAAAATATATATGTGTACATATATATAAAGTTTGTAAAAAATTCCAAACCGATAAAAATCGACGTGTCCGAACAGGATTTTTCGTGAAAAAAAAAACGCGACTGGAAACTTGGAAATTTTCAATGGCGTGCACTTTATAAAAAAATTAAATTTAAAAAAAAGAAACCTATCTGTGGGAAGAAAACTGCACACGAAACAAAAGAAAATCCAAACGAATGCGTTCGTCGAAAACAAAAATGAATAAAACAATTGAATAGAGACTTACCATGGCTCACTATTAACGTGTTAGACTAGAATGCTTTAACACGGAGCACCCTTATATTTTATATAAGGCGGACAGTGCATGTGACTTCTTGCACGTCGTCAGTGTGGCGTCTTCGTCTGTTGCCTTGTGACGAACGCCGTTCGGAAGAAAACGGAGATATCGTGCCGTAGACGGAGAAAAAAGCGCCGCAATTTGCTTTTCTTTGCGTAAATAACTGATCTATTAAATAATTTTCATCAGCGGTCGATTCATCCGCGGGCCCCACCCCCCACGAGAATTAATTTTCGAAATTGTTCTCTTAATGACGTTGTTGTCGACATGTGACAAAACGAGCGGTTTTTGTTTCATTTTTGCGTTTTTTCTTGCTTAAGTGGGAGGGCGCTGCGTATGTGTACCTGTACTAGATGATGTAACATTACGCAACGGTCTGTCATAGATAATTCCTAGAATCGGTCCCTCTTATTTTAAATTCGTCGGAATGTATTATTTTTGTGTACGGTTTAATTTAAAACGTTTCTTTTTTGTTTTAATTTAAATTAAATTTAAAAACAAAATTAAAGTAAAAAACAATAATTTATTCATAATGCCCCCCCCTCCCCCCATATATTCGATTTAAGACATTATTATTAAATTAAGTTTTCACATTTTTCTGATTTTTCTGCAATATTTAAAGATGTTGTTCCCGTTAATCTAATTTTTTTAATAATAAATTTAAGTCAATTTATTTTCATTGTACCCCCCCATTGTACCCCCCCCCAGTATCCCCCCCAAGTTACATGAATTTTTCTGATTTTTCTGTAATATTCAAGCCGCTCCACTTTAATTAATGTAATGTAATTAGTCTTTTAAAATCCAATCAAATTTTCCACGTCCCCCCAAATTCAAATTTATTTAATTTGATTCGTTATAATTTGTCCTTTTTAAAATTTTTCATTAAAAATTAACTTAATTATTTTTTAAAATTATTTTCAATTCAATTTTATTTATTTTTAATTCTAATAGAATTTTATGTCCCCCCCCCATATTTATTACAATTTTTTATATTTTTATCTTTTAAACATTTCTCACACGTTCATACTCATTTTCAAAGAAATAAAGGAGCATTTTTTAATTTTATTAATTTTTTTAATGTATTTTTTACTTCGAATTGGTTGGCAGCTCCACATCGTCATTTTCTGATAAACCAAGGAAAGTGTCGCCGAGTTCGCACCTGTCCCCTTTATTTTCGATTTTTTTCAGCCAATTGATTATTATTTTTTTTTCGATTTGAACCCTAAATATGAGCAAAAAGGGGGACAGGGTTTTTAAATTAAATTATATTATTGGTGCCTTACAACTTCACGTTAACGCCTATTACATCTCCCTCTATTTACCCCCCCCCCATTTTTTCTTTTTAATTTTTCAAATCGCATTTAATGAAGTTTAATGAACTGAATCTGTCCCCTTCATTTTTGATTTTTTCGACCATTTTATCGCCACTTCTAATTCAATTAATTTTTTGATTTTTTCAAGTCACATTTAATCGACTGAACGTTACAGTCGTTTATTTTTTTTTTTTAATTTAATTTTTATCTTTGAAAATATGCAAATTTGATTATGGTACCCCGTCCTCCTTTTTAATGACTATCACCTATAAATTAGTCTGTTTATTAGAAATTTATATATTTTAGGTTATAGGGGTGTGTACCTTTGCCCCACCCCCCGTCAACTCCATTTAAAATAATTTTTGACAATTTTATTTTTAAATAATATTTTTAATTTTTGGATTTTTTTCCTCATACGTTTAAGCACAAACGTGCAATTGATTTTAAATAAAATCCATAATAAATAAATGGAACATTTTTTTAATTTAAATAATTAAAAAAAATTATAATTAAAAATAATTTTGTACACAATAATTTATTTTAGTTTTGATTAAAAATTAAATGAAATTTAATTAAAAATCTATTAAAAACGTAAACAACTGAGTAATAGTTTTCAAGTGTTTGGGAGATCAAGAAGGGGACAGAAAATAATAAAAATCCAAATAATCGTGTGGGGTGTCAAATGACAGACAATTGGGCCCTTAGTGCATTTTTGAAAAAATAATAATTTTATATTCAATATGGCTGCCATAGGACCTAATAATTCATTATTTTTGACGTAGAAAGTTTCAAAATTGTGGTAAAATATCTTGATTTAAAATATATATTAAAAAATTGATAATTTTACAACCAAGTTTTTATCAATAGGGATACAATGACGGTGGGGGAGGGGGAAGGAGAATATGATTTTTGGAGAGTATTCGTGTTGGGTATCAAACGATAGGTATTTATGCCCCCAGATACAATTTAATTTTAAAAAATTATTTTTTGAACAAGGGGGGGCAAAATAAATACTGAAATTGTTTTTTGTAAAAATTGTAATTTTTGTAAAAAGTTTCACAAAAATCGACGAAATCCAAAACGACCAATATTTAATTCTCGGTAAGACAATTTATTTTGTGACGTCATCCATGCTCCGAAACAATCAGTTAGTTCATTGTGTATCAGGCGAGAAGTCGTAGGAAATACGAAGAATCAGATATCTTTCGCGTTATGTCGGGAGAATGAATTTATTTTATCAAATTAATTTATATAAAGAAAAAAAAATGTGATACGGAACATAAAAAATTATTATTTCTTTAATTAAACATATAAAAAATCATAATGAATTTAAAAATGTTACAAAATTTATAAAATTTAATTTTGCTGAACGCCTTTACCAAAATTAAATTTTATAATATATATATATAACACCTTTTCCCGTTCGTTAATCGACGTTTCCGCCATTTTGAACGATTCACTTTGCGCTTTTCCACGAAAACACATTTGAAAAGCCGCCTCCCGCCCCCTTGTTCGAATAAATCCACCATATTTCATTTCAAATGTTGTGTGTTGTATTTACACGTCGAATATATTTTACGTTAACTCGTCTGTATTTTGACAGAAGTTTGTATTTCCGGGTAATTTCTGGATAAATTTTATGTAGCGTGTGATCACATGCGGGAGGGGGGGGGTCATGGGGTGAGAATGTATGGTATGGCGCGATATTCCAACAACACAACAAGAATTTATATTTATTTTTATTCGACGTCTTTGTAAATAGAAAATAATTTTTTTTATCATTTTTATTTTTGTGCGTTAATTTTAATTTAAAAAATTAAAAATTGTTGCAATGCAATTGTGTGATTTTTATATAAATGTTTACAATTTTTAATTTTTTTTTTTTTTTGAGTAGTTTTAGTGGTGGATACGTTAAAATATAGGTTTTTACGCCCCCACGGCCGCCATGTTGATTTTTAAATTAAAATTCTTTCAAAAATTGGTTGCTTGTTTAAATACCTATAATTCGATACCCCACATAACTACTTTTAAATTTTTTAATCGTTTGCCCCCTTGTTTATTACTATTTTTAAATTTTTTAATTGTTTACCCCTAGTTTATTTTTGAACCTCCGAAAATTAATTAATCTTTTTATATGCAGTTTTTTTAATATATTTTTTTAAAGCCGTTAATTGTAGAAGTGACCTTGAAAATTGTCAACCCCCCCACGGCGGCCATTTTATAATAAAAATTACAACTTTTGGGATTTTTTTTTTTTTTGGTGTAATTATCGTTTGAAATCCGTCTCGATTACCATTTTATCGCCCCCCTTTTATAATTTTTCCTGGCGGGCTCGTTCGTTCAAAAACAATGTGATTTAACGCGAATCGCCTGGAGCGTGATTCTAAAGTGTGCGTTAAAGTTGAAGTGCAAATTTCGTCGACCCACTTTCGCAAAGATACATTTTATTGGCTTCTGTCGCCTCGATTATCTCGCGTATAAAAACGTACGGGGAGATTGCATGCTTGACGGCACGTCGTGTACGAAACGAGAGCAAACACGTTTCGCGATAACCTGTCGAGCGTTATTTCTACATTTCGCGAATTTTCCATTTCAAACTAAAAATGGCGTCGTGTAACCCCCTCCCCGCGCAAAAAATATTGTACAGGTTGAAATATCTATTATTTGATACCCAACTCGACCATTTAAGCCCCCCGACACTTAATTATTGAGGTTTATAAGCCCCCTAGCCGCCATTTCGAATTTATATCTTTGTAAATGTATCGAGGGTTGAAACATCTATAATTTGATACCCAACTCGACTATTTTGAAAGACCCCCCGCCCGATTTTCAGTTATCGAGGTTTATCAGTCTCATAGCCGCCATTTTTGTTTTTTATTACCCCCTCTCAGAATTATCCAACATATTTTTGATTTCGTTTGATAACTTTAAATATAATTGTCCCTCTTCGATAACGATGATTTTTTTATATTTTTCCAGCGGCTATCAATATTTTTTTAATATTTATCAGTTCCACTGTCGTCATCTTGTCGCTAGAACAACCCCAGTTTAAATCGATTAAATCCGTAATTTAAGAGAAAATCGTGTCCCACAATTCCGATGTTTTTGAAAATTTTAAAAAATTATAGGGGCGCATATTTTTTTATTATTTTTTTTCCCAAAAGTATTAACGATCTAAGTATTATTTTGGGGAGTAAACCCTCCAAAAAAATTAGTAAAAACGTAAATAAATGCGTAATCTGTTTTCTAGTAGTTGGGGGTCAAGAAGGGGCCAGAAACTATTCAAAATCAAAATAGTCGTGTGGGGTATCAAATGATAGACAATTGGGCCCTTAAGGCAATTTTGGAAAAAAAATATTTTATAGTCAATATGGGAGCCATAGGAGCTAAAAATTAATAGGGGTGCCATGTTTTTTTAATATATATATATTTTTATTAACGATCCAAGTATCCGTCGTTTAATAGTCAGTCAAATTATTTTAAAAAATGTTTTCACCCCCCCATATTAATTACAAATTGGACATAGCAGATACAAAATGGCGGCCAATGTACCCGACTATATAGCCGCCATGTTGCCTTAAAAATTGTCATTTTTTATTACTCCTATTTTTTCATACCAGTCTCGTTCTTGTTTGGAAAAATGCCCCCCCCATGTCTCCTTTTTACCATGTTGTCTTAAAAATTGTTAATCCATGATTTGTTTGCATTTTTCTCTTTATGGATTTTTCATATATTATTTTTATTATTATTATTGACTACCAACCTCAGTACATGTATAAAATGGCGATAGTGTTCCGACCTCCATGTTTATTAAAAAAAATTAAATCACTTTGAAAATAATCGTTCGAATTTTCAATTATTTAAATTTAAAGTAAACGTAGGGGACGAAAATCGCCATTTTGGAAATGTGATTTAAACATCCTTGCCCCCTTTCCAAAATTAAATTTTATTATTTTTTTTCTACATTTTCCCGTATTTTTTTTTTATTTTCGTAATCATAGGGGACAAAAAAGTAATTTTTTGTGGGCGCAATTTTCTGAAAGCACATTAATATGTCAAAAATGCAATTTTATTAAAAAAAAAAAAATTAAACGTGTTTTGAGTTGAGTTTTGAGAAAATACGTATCGTTTAATATATGCCCCCTTAATACTTCACGATCTGCATTTTGGGTAAAAATAATTAAATAGTCGAATGGGGGAGACACAAACAAAACAATACAAAATCGGATTTGTATTTTTTAGATTAAAAAAGAGGGGGCTTTGCTGTTTGATTTGTGCATCGAATGAAGTCGGTCACGGGACGCCCACCAGCTACAATATTTCTTGCGATTGGAAAGGCGTTTCAATAAATATGTTTCCGTTTGAAAGGTTGATACGAACTTAATCTACGACGTTGTTCCCTATCGATGTAATAAATCGGACGTTGATTTAAAACGTGCAAGAGGATTAAGAACGACTAGCGTTAACGTTAGTCATCGCCCCTTCATTGATAAATTTTTTAAATTATAAAATTTTTGCGGGGGTACCGACTAGACGATGGAGATCTCCGCCCCCCGTCAGTAATAAATTGTTTAATATTTTTATATTAAAAAAAATGCCCCCTGTAAAATAAAAGATTTTTTTTAACATCATCACCATAATCTTAGATACGCCACTGTGGGTTTTAAAACAAAACGAATAACATCATATATAGAATAAATTCGTATACAAACCGATTTTTTTCATTGACACTGAGGGGTTATTTTTACACCAATTAGGCTCAATTACGTTCGTTTTCCCCCCCGTTTATTGAAACCCAATAACGACAAATGAAGTTGTTTTTTTTCCATCGCCGCCTAATAAGTTTGTTTTCGCAGTAACGTTCGATTTTTTGGTTTAATTCCGCCCCGCACGGCCGTAAAGAAAAGGGGGCCGGGGGGCTCACGGTAGAATTTATTTCGAATGTCGAGACACATTTTTTCCGGACGTTTAATTGCGCCGCGTCGTGATTTAAGTCACGTCCAAGCCGAACAGATGGACGAGCCCTCGTGGGTATGTTAATTAGTTATTCATTGGTTCATTAATGAAATTTCTGGAACCGGTTCTGACATTCCGCGATGTGAGTTATATTGACTTCGTGTTAATTAATGGGCGTGCCCAATTAAGGCGTCCGTGTCGTAAGCGTAAGCAATACATTTCATAATAATATGAATTAAAATAATTAATTAAAAATGAATTTTTTAAATAAAAATAATTTATTACTGTATATTACGGTATACATCTTGTACATATAAATTGAGGTTACATAAAATATAAAATTCATGAAATAATTTTATTATTTTAATATACACGTTGAAATCCCCACCACCCATAACTATATACGACGCCATTGTAATGAATGACGTATTGCATTGTTTCGTTGATTGAAGTATATTCAAATTATTTGACAATTTTATGTCATTTGTACAAATTAAATAAGGAAAAAACGCGAAATTAAATGCGATTTTAGTACATAACAATTAATGCAAATGAATTAAATGGAAAAGTACGACATTTATTTAAATCTTGACAATTCGAATTCGAAACAATGTTGGTACACCTGTTTGGCTATTTTATAATTTATTTATGATTTAATTTTTTTACAAAACGTATTATTATGAAATATACGAAAAATGATCAAAATGAAATGGATGAACCATTCAAATTTGTTAAAATGAGCATAAATTCGTAAAATCCGCATTCTGAACAAAGTTGGTGCACCTGACCAGTGACAATGTTTTGGCATATGACATCCAGTTTAATTTTGCGTTAAATTACAAAACTCGATCCTCGCTTATCGCTCGGTCAAATGTACATTTTAAGCGGTAAGTTATTAAAACTTATATTCATCAAAATAATTATAGTTTCCACAGATTGAACAAGAAAAAAAAAAGATGTGTGACAACCCCCTTTCTCTGCAAGAGTTGTGTTTGAACGGCATTTGCGACAATTTACCGCAAGTTTTTGAGGTTTTTTACGCGGGATCGTCGAAAAAGTACCGCTTTAGGGATTCGGACATGTTCCTCTTCAACGAACTGTCCGAGCTGCTCTTCGACAAGCTTGTCGAACGACACATCCTTTGCGATTCTACTTTGAACATATTCTCGGGGAAAAACACGCGCCTTCGCAAAGTCAAGATAAAAAACGGACACAAGATCACACGCGACGGCTTAGAAATCCTCAAACAGCACAAGTTAGTCGATCTCGAGTGCGTCAACTTGAAAAACGTTTGCATCAATGAAATTTTACGTAAGTTCCGCATCGACGAACGTCGACGTTTTGTGATTTCGACGTTTGTAGGTTGTATTAGCCAATGGAGTTTCGATAATATGGTTAGCATCAATTTGCAACGGTGTACGTTCATCGACTTGTCTAGGTACAGTTACATGGTTCATTTGACGAATTTGAGAAATTTGCGAATCTTGAATTTAGCGTGCACGGAACTCAACCAGCAAACCTTGCAGATGATTTGCGAAGATTTGAAGTTTTTGCAACGATTGGATATTTCGAGCACGTGTGTGCAAGATTTGAACCCTTTGTTGTTGCTTGCCGATCAACTTACAAGTTTGAGCGTAAGCGTAAGTACTCGTTGTTATGTATTTATCTTCTCAATGAATTTTACAAATTTTTATCCTCACTGATTTGTATCCAACTTCATTCTTATATGCCGGAACATGTGTTATACCACTGTCTGGTTTTTGCATTAATAAAATCCATAGTGGGGGGGCTGACCGAGCATGGCCAGGTTAAGTGACACCTCACCCTTTAAGATTCTCAAGCTGATCGACACTGATCAGAATGGTCAGAACGTATGGGGTTTTCTTTAGTGCGTATCTTTTTTAGGATTTAAAGGATTTAAATACGATGAGCGAGACCATCATACACCTTCACGCCTTACGACACCTCGACGTCAGTCTCGTCAATTTAAAATTAGATAACGTAAAAGACATAGTGAACAATATTTTAGACGCACCGGACGCACTAAAAGAATTGGTTTATTTGGACGTGTCAGGTTGGCGAAGCCTAATAACACGTCCGAGCATGGAGGCTTTCGTGTCGCGACATCCGAAGCTCAAATATTTGGGTATCGTGGTGACTGCCGTTGCTTTCGAGCCGATGTTCACGGACCCAAACCACGTGCACTACAGGCACGATTTAATCGTCGCCGGATTGGGCAACGAAGAACAAATAAAAGTCACGTTGAGGTGTTACTGCGACAAGCCGTTTTTCGTGCAAAAAGCGCTGTATCATTTATTCCAGTTGACGGGGACGTTTCAAGGTGCGCGACCCGACATAGTCGAATTGGTGCTTTTCGCGATGGGCGAGCATCCGTCGAAGTTCGGCGTGCAGGTCGCGGCGACCGCTTGCTTGTACAATTTGACGCGGGGCGAATTGTCGAAGAACATCCATCCGAAGTTGTTGGGACGCGGCGTCAATTACATTTTGAACGCGATGGAGAATTTTCCCGAAGAGTTCCAGCTGCAAAAGAACTCGTTGTTGAGTTTGTGCAGCGATCGCATTCTACAAGAGGTGTCGTTCGATCGGTTCCGTTGCGCGAAATTGGTGTTGGATTCGTTGTGTGCTTTCGAGGACACGAACATGAATCGCATGGCCGTCGCGATTTGTAGTATTTTGGCGGCGAAGGTCTCGACGGTCGAAACGTCGGAATTGGGCGCTCGACCCGTTTACATGCACAAGTTGCTCGCGATGGTGCAGAGTCGCGTCGAGATGCGATTGTCGGACATCACGATGAAGTTTACGTTGAGTGCGTTGTGGAATTTGACGGACGAGAGCGCGGCGACGTGTTGCGTGTTTCTTGAGCAGGGGGGCGCAACGCTTTTTTTGAACGTTTTGAAGACTTTTCGCGGGGACAACGCGATCGAAACTAAAGTGTTGGGGTTGTTGAACAATATCGCCGAGGTGGAGGTGCTTCGACACAGTTTGATGTTGAATTCGTTGGTCGAGGAACTTTATTCGTTGCTCAAATCGGAACACATCGATGTGAGTTATTTCGCGGCCGGTATCGTTGCTCATTTGGCGTCCGATGGCGCTGATAAGTGGACGGTTGCGAGTTTCACCCGTGAACAAATGCTCGAGGAATTGGAATCGGCGGTGACTCAGTGGAAAGTTCCAGATAGCGAGATGGTTGCTTACAGGAGTTTCAAACCGTTTTTTTCGCTCTTGAAGCGCGACATGGATTATCAAGTCCAATTATGGGCAGTGTGGGCCATTTATCACGTTTGTAATAAAAATCGTAAGTATTTGATAGATTTATGGCCGATACATGCTCGACATTTAATTTTTAGGTTAATCCTAAATGTGGTGAACATACATCTTAAATTAATGTTAAATGATAATTGTTAATGGGTCTGTTCGAGCAAACAATCCCGAACGGTTTCGAATTTCGTTGGCCTATCATAGGGCAAATTTGACTTGCTTGAAGTTAGTCACAAATGAAATTGATAGATCCTATTGGTCGATGAAACTCTAAACCGTTCCGGATTGTCTGCTCGAACAGACCTAATGTTAAATGTCTGGCGTGTATCCGCCATTACTGAGAAACGTCAAAATTGCACATAACCTCAATATATATTTTTTAAATTTTAGCAAAACGTTATTGCGTAATGTTGGGCGAAGAACAAGGCACGACACTCCTGAAAGACCTCTTGTCGTACGAAAACTCACACCAAGTGATACGGCACATAACGACTCAAATTCTCGACACGTTGGAGATCAACACGTATTAAACGTTGCAAGTCGACTGTGCCAATTTTAAACCTTTTCGTTTCGAACTGTGATAGTTGTTAAAAAAAAAAGTTTATGAATGTGCTTGTTGCAATTTTATTGAAATTCTAAGTGTAATTGCGAAAGTTGGATTTTATTGTCGGCATCGACGACGTTAAACCGAATTATTTTATTGCAATCGATTGGCTTTTAAATTTTTTTTAAATTGATGCACTGTGAGTCGTAACGCATACATTGAACGACTGTGTTGAAATGATGAGGAAAGAATTGAATTTTAATCGGCTGAAAGCTTAACGTATGATTTGATATCGTAGGTGCTATGTTATATTTTATCGATCGTGTCCACGTCCTTTGAACTCGCTGTGCCAAAGCAGTTTTAATTTAAATTATTTACAATGTACATAACCTGAAAAGTTTTCAGTTTTGTCACTAGTCACTATTTAATAAAGATGTTATCTGATGTATTTGTTTAATTTTACAATATTATATACAGTGTGTCCCAGATCGAGTGGGATTGCATGGGTAACTTTCTTAACATTGAAGATGGAGTTTTGGTTAAATGGGCAATGTTTTGCAGTTTTATATGTTGATTAAAAATCTGTTCGAAAAAGTTCAAAATGTCGAACCAGTCAGAAGTTATTTTTAAAAAACTAATCGATCATTTTCTTGTATATCAAATATCTTCGTAAGTATAAGAGATACGAAAAAATGTTTCACATGAAAGTCACTGTATTCGATGAGACCAATTTAAAATTGGTGTCGAACAAAACTTCAAGATGGCTGCTTTTGTGGTACACGTACCAACTTTCTTAAGTTAAATGGGCGCCATATTGGATTTTTAGGTTACTTACTAGAATTTTTTATTCTTTCAACGATGTAAGATATCGTGTGATTGAATAAAAAAATACCATTAAAATTGTTTTTACATTTACATTTACATCAAGTAGGCTTACATGGAGCCAAATTGGTATTAGGTGAATTTTTTTTTTTCGTCAAATTGTTCTCGTTTAATTGCCGAGCAACCACTGCTCATAAATGAAAATCTTTCCGACAAAAATTGAGCACTCGTGATCTTACTATTGAAAAAAAAAAAACGAATTACGCCATGTTAAACTTTTCCATATTTAACCCCAACTTACGAACACGCTGTATAACTTGAGAGCAATTTAATCACAACAGCGAACTTATTTACCGATTGTCTAACCGATTCCAACGTTTTACGTTTTCCACATCCTCCGATCTTGAAATGTAACTTGACTTTACTATACCCTGCATCTGTCAAATTTTGTTTAGAAACTTAAATATCTCCAAAACGGTAAGGTTTAGATATGATATATTTTACATAAAATCACATTAAAATTCAACAAGGAATCACAATTTGCAAAATATACAAGATGTTCCACTTAAAATTATAAAGCACGTTGTTCGCTACTTACGGATCATCCTATATGTAGGAAAATATTTTTAAAAGACATTCTTTGATGTCTCCTACAGTTGCCCGGAAAATTATACAATTCCAAAAGGTTGGGACACCCATACATAAATATAAATAATCATGTTAGGAAAATCCACCTTTATCCGTTAGGGTATCAGGGTTTGGTAATTCCTAATTACGTTCTGCTGTGATAAGCGCTCCGGCTAATTAATTATATTTAATTTACTTTTCCAAATAAGCGTTTGGTCATGGCGCTTATTTTTCCTTTTAATGTTTACTTACCACAACACTTTAATTTTTTTATTGTATGCTTACGAGGTGAAGGTTATTATTTTTTTTGAGTGAAAATTTAAATAAATATATTGAAACTTGAAAAATTGTAAATAACTATTAAACAACAACAACAAATAATAAATGATTAACGAGAAATTGTTTTATTACTAATTAATTAACTTTTAATTAACAATTTGGTTATTCCGATTCGGTAGTTTGTTTACTAGTGAAATTCGTTATGGAATAACAACACCTTGCGATTTGAATTTATCTGTGAGTATGATTTTTCTAGTTTTATTATTTTATTACTAGTTTTACTTAAGCAACAATTGGCTTTCTGACGATTACAAATGAATCGTATACGCGCGCTTTATTTCACCGTCTTATCCAAAAACAACATTTGAATAATGGTGACCGTGAAATAAAAAGCGGATTTAATTTCTTTGTTAATTTACTCAAATAAATAAATAAAAATGTGTTCGCACTATTTTTGAATTTATTAATTCAAAAATACAAATTTAATTTATTTAAGAAAATTTTGGATATTAGTCAAAGTTCAAGTTCAGTTGTCGTTATTTAATTAAGTTTTTCTTTGAATATTAGTT
>JAFFZR010026047.1:0-17273 GCA_018397195.1 Lethrus apterus | reverse complement strand
GCATTGAACAAAATAACACAAAAATTATTTTTTCGAGATATCTAGTTAGCCATGCATTTTTTCCAAGAAACAAAAACCTCATTAAATTGAGCTCGTAAAACTGCAATTCTTTCCCCATTTAATCGTCTCTCTATCTCCGCTAGTTTCCGAGATCCCCATGCTAAACATCTAAAAAAACTCAGCCTGTATAAATATAGACAGACTTACCTAAATTGTCGAAATTTTAAATGTACGATTATAAAAAGTATGAAACTTAAAACATTACTGCTATATTATTATAAAATAAAAACATTTTTTTCTTTGTGTGTTTCTTGGTTGTTGTTACATTTTGTACGTGACACTCCTATTTGGTTGCTTAATGTATTTAATTATAATCTTCATTGTATAGAAACTTTAAATTTAATCAAGTACGTTGGAGTTTTAAAGGCCAGTTACTTTTTTTTTTTTTTTTATGTGGTTGCTTGTCATTCACTCGTTGCGTGTGTTGTCTGCGTTGATAATATAGGTGAGTTCGTATTGTGGTAGGTAGATGGCGTGAGGTGAAATTTATATTTATTTTATAATATTGTTATAAATTATTGATAAGTTTTTAATATCTGTTCTATCGTTAATTGAGTTATGTTTTTTGATTTGAATCATTTCATGAAATGTTCTAGCTTTATAATTTTTTGCATTTTTAAAATGTCTGTTTCTTTGTAATTAAAAGTATGGTGTTAACTTCTCTATTAAATAAACGGCTCTAAACTAATAACTACTTTAATAAAACTAAATACAACTCAGAAAATATAATACATAAAGCGTCACTCTCCTCTCGTCACATCTCTCTCTCTAAGTTCACACCCTTCCTCGCAGTGTTGCCAACAATGGGTAGTGTTTGTGGTATGTTTTTGGAGTGCTGTGGGGGCATTTTTGCTATATTTATGACCATTGATTCTATTTTCTATGGGATTTTGTAAACAACAAAACAACATGGCTAGTTTTAATTTTAGGTGTTTTGTCTTTGATCTTATGATTAAAATTTTGAATTTTGTAGGTCGATTTATGAGCAACTGTGATGTTGTATGGTTGAAGGATTTTGTTAATTTGTTCTGAGAGTTTTGGGATATATGTGATAGGAATGTATGCAGTGTCTGTCGATGTATTCTTGTTGTGTGTCGTAAAATTTATTTATTCTATTAGCAAAAATTTTGTTTATAAGGTGTATTGGGTAATTATTTTTCTGAAGTACAAGTTTCGCTTTTTATATTGTTTGTATTCTTAACGATGGATGAGTTAACTTTATCGCTATATCTGCTTTTCCAATTACAACGCTTTTTTTTATGAGTGAAAGGTGTTTTAGAAAAATAGTTGGTATACCGTCCGGACCAAGTTTCTTTTGTGTACCATTCTGTTGTTATTTTGTTTTTAATATTGTGTAACGTGAGGTCTAAAAAATTTATTTTGTTGTTCTTTTCTATTTCTATAGTAAATTGCAACCGTGGGTGAAAGCTATTAAATTTATTTAAAATCATATCTGCGTTTGTAATTGGGATAGCAGATATGCAATCGTCTACGTATCTTTTAAAGAAGCGGATGGGAAAGTTAATTTGTTGTAAAATTGTATGTTCTAGGTTTTCAAGGATATTATAATACATATATAGAAATCTTAAATTAGATTATGAATATTTTACTTACCTGTTGTTACTTTCCTTTTTGAGGTCATAAATAGAAAATATTATAAGAGAGAGAAAAACAAAATGGGAAAGAAATATGTACTTAATGAAACTGAACAGTATTACATACCAACATTACATAAAAATATTTATATTTAATATTAATTTACAAAAGTTATTATAAAATTATATATCAAATACGTTCACATTATTTATTTATTTCTATTTTTTTTATATTAATTTCTAGTAGAAATTTGAAAAAATACTTGGCCAGCGACATTTCCAAATCATGGGCATACATACAAACAATGGCCATTTTTAGTTAATTTATTATTCACATAGCAATATAATCATGCTACACATTACTTACCAAACAAGTTAATACAATTATATAAAAAAAATTATATGCTACATGAAATGAAATATTTACCCGGCGTGTATACCTAGTGGCGGACCGAAAATGGAAATATTAACGTCTGCATGAAAAACATTATATTTTGTTATATGGAATGTATAAATATCAACCAACCTCGTAGATAATCTACGCCTTGACTTCGTAATCGAAAAGGAAACGGAGTTGGCGTCAGAATCAGTTCTAAGTAAAAAAGGGACTGTGTATACATAACCTAAACAAAATTTTTTTTTTTAATTTTCTTACTATTCAGAAAATTTATTTACTTACGTCCGTTAGAGAACTGTTGTCTAACACATATATACATGGAGTAGGTTTCATGGATCCTAATATGCTCATATAATATATTCAAATTATTCTCTTCATGTCTAATGTATGCATCGAAATTGAAAGACAAATATTCCTGAAAATTATTTAAATCAATATTAAATTTAAACTGCAATCAAATTATATTCAAACTCACCAAACTAACCATTTTATATTAAATATTATGAGACACTTACAGAAAAACAAAATGGTTTATTCAAAAACTGTCACAACGTACTAATACCAACGTACTAAGGTTATTAATTAATTTTGAAGATTCATATTGGCACTACTGCTACCGCGTAATTGGCCTGGAATACAAGTCTCGTTTGATTAATAAATATTTAATAATCGTCGTAAACGTCTTTTGATTACAGTGAGTTTTTGAAATTTGTTTGATGGTTGATGAAATTAAAAAATATAAAACTTACACTACTAACTGTTCGTAGAATGAGAACAGTGTAAAACAAGCCTAAAAGCGGTCTGAATTTGCAGGCATAAGTCTGTATCCCTTGTTTTAACGTGCAATCATGGTGAATTTGTGGAACTGATTTATCCATTAAAACAAGTAAAATTAAATTTTTGAAATACAAGAAGTTCATGTTGACCCCATGGGTGAGAAATGTAGTACTTTTTACGGTGTGATTTTTGGTACTTCCGAATAGTAAGAGAGAGATAAATATGAGATGGAAAAACTACTAAGTTCAGACATATTGCAAGTTAGTTATGTACCGACTGTGCCGTCAACGAGCTTTTATTTAGTTTCGATTAAACATTAAATTTTGATACAAGAAAACCATATATAATAACAAGTAAGTATTCCATATTTTTTAGAAAATTCCTTTATATATAAATTTATGAAAGTGTTTTCCGTTATATTCAAAATTATATTAGTTGTTGGTGTGTTATAGTTGAGATTTATTGTGACGGATATTTGCTATTTTCAGGTATATACATTTATACTTATTCTTTAACATGGCTTTTCAACAACTTATTTAAAATCATTTGAAAGTTAACTCATTCAATGTACGTTAGAAATGTTGACTTAAATTTTTGTTTCACTAATAAAAGGATTCACAAAATGGATTGCTGGAATAAATGAACGATTGCATGGAAGGCTCATATTTCTGATATATAGTATGTGTTAATTTCAAGAGAATTAAATAATGTTACTGTTTTCTGGATTGTCCGGACTGTCCGTTTATTAAAATATTTACTTTCTTTCACGAATTATTAATTAAAACATAGGTATGTAGTTGTCATGAATCATTATATTTTCATACAAAATAATAATATTGTATTCGGCGTCATACATGCATTTGTAAGTAAAAGGATGGGAACAGGAAATCTCTACTAGTATAGTCTTTATTATACGTCTAATGTGTAGGTATGCTCGAATAAAATGACGCGGTAAATTCAAATTCTAAATATTCTAACATCAGATTGCATATCTAATTTTACATTATACACTGCTCAAAAATTGAAGTAGATAATTTGTATATTTGCAATAAATTCTGGATTTTAATGAAAGTGCAGATTTATTATGTGTTGTAATTTATTATATGATTCTTATACACAATTTTAACAAAAATTAAACAAGAATACTCAAGAAATAGCAAAGTGTAATAATGTACAAAAATAAGAATTTTTATTGTGGATTTGGCTTAATTGTACTTCTCCTAATATGGAGTTGATAGCCCAGTTTAATATCGTGTGGGTCCTCCCCTAGCTCTTCGTAGAGCCCTTACTCTGTTTGGCATAGAGTCAATTAAATTATTAATGAAAGGCTGTGGGATGTTTTGCCAAATGTCTCGCAAAACATTGGCAAGCCGCTGTAATGTCTGGGGTGGCTGTTGTAGGCGGTTTAATTTCAGCCCATACATGTTCAATACAATTCTGATCCGGAGAACAAGGTGGCCAATCCATTCGGTCAATACCATGGTGTTCGATGCGGTCGTTGACAATTCTCGCGCGGTGCGGTCGAGCATTATCATCTATTAAAGAAAAATTGTCGCCGATAGCGGCGGCAAATGGTACAATAATTGGTTCTATAACCAGGTCACGATACCTGATCGCTGTCATCGTCTCGTGAATTAGGACAACGACATCTGTGCGTCCATTAAAACAAATGCCTCCCCACACGCACACTGATCCGCCACCGAAAAGAGTTGTTGGCGTCATGAAGTTTTCATTATATCGTTGTCCTCGCTCTCTCCACAACAAAATTCGACCATCGGAATTATAGAGGCGAAATCTGGACTCATCAGTGAAAAGACAGAATCTCCGTAGAATCTGCGTAGATTCATGTTCAATAGCCCAACGATTTCTTTGACCTCGCTGCTCCCTGCTTAATCGTGGATAATTAGCGACTCATCTTGCCCTGAGATTGCGACTATGCAACTTATTCCTTACTGTTTGACCACAAATTATTCTGCCTGTAGCTTGCGAGAATAAGCTATTAATGAGCGATGCTGTGAAGGTAGGGTTTCTTCGTGCAGTGAGACCTATCAGACGATCTTGAGCGGCGGTTGTAGCTCTTTCTCTCCCACCACCACGAGTATATACGGCACTACCTATGGTTCTGTATCGATTCCACGCTCTACTAACCTGACTTTGAGAAACCTGTAACCGGTTAGCAACTTCTTGTTGGGTTAAACCTTCGTTCAACCAACGCACTAATTGTACAAGTTGACCGGCTTGTAAACGCATGTTGAAGCAATGAAATTTAAGCAACAACTGATAATGGGCAATAGAGCATGTATTAAATATCCCATTCTCGAAAATATGGAGACAAAAAACGATACAAAGAACAAAAGAATTTTATTTTATTTATTTTTCGTTTTTATCGAGTTACACAATTTTTGGAAGGACTCTTTTTTTCTTGTTTACAATAGTTTAACATACGGTTCTAATAATCAAATGTACAAAAACCTTGAAATATTAATTTGAATGATAAAACCTAACGTTTGTTTCAAATATCCACTTCAATTTTTGAGCAGTGTATTTACAATGTTTTATTTATTAATTTCAAATATCTTATATAATTTTTAATTCAAAAATTAGTATTGACATAAATAAATTTCTGATACTTATTGGTTTTAGAAAAGGTACGACCTTTTCTTTATAATCAATAAATATAATTCTCTATCAAATAAATTAAATTAAATTAATTTAATAAATTAACGCTGTCAATATTTTAAGCAAGCTGTTTTTCAAGTCAACTAAATATATGTTACTGGATAATCTATAGGGAAGAGGTGTGTCTTATAATGAGGGTCAGATTGGCTGCTGGAAACACATTGTTATCCATCCATTCATCAATCTGGCTCTTATTGTTCGTATACAATCCTATCAGCACGTGTAGTTCTTGTTTGATTTTAATGGCGACATCCTTTAAGCTATATTCGTTAGCAAAAGTTAAGAAAAGCTTTAAACATTGTTCCATCATTACATCTTCAGTATTAGTTTTAACACAAAAAATATAAAAGAATTACATAGTCGTAAAGGGGGATGTGCTACGGAATCGTGTTAACTTATTCATTATTAGTGTGTTCTTTTATAAAGATCTTTGGTGCTTCAGTATCCAGTAAGTGGCGAAGACACTTACGCCACTACGTTTAAATTCTGAGTTCAGGTAATTTTGTATTTCAGTTTAAAAAATAAAAGAAAAAAAAACATAACAAAATTTTTTGTGTCCCAAATAGTGATTATTATTATTATTTGGAATTAAGGAATTGTGCGTGCACAGACCGTTGAATCAACAAAATGGTAATTATTACCACTTTATTCCAATTATTTTCTAACCGATTATTTGTAGGCATTACAGCAGTTACAATTTCACAGGGAGTTTGATTGTTTTATACAAGAAGTCACGTCACCAACCAATATCTCTTACAGAGTATTAATTTTCCCAGATTGTATTCCGGAAATATCTCTAACACAACAGCACGAATATATCGGTAAACAAATATTATTACGTATTTCAAAATTTGAATTCATTTTTATTATAGACATTTTCGATTTAACTTGCGCCGTTCGCCCATATAGTATATACGCTCCAGTCATGACCACTATACGATTCTTTCCATGCCAAGCTCCATTTTTACAAGGGATGTGTGCTCGTGTTTTAATAACGATGCGAAAAAATACTTCACTTGTTATAACAGTTGTCATAAACGTACGCATAGATATAAATATTGCACTTGCTTTGGACCATTTACGACAGCTGGAGTTTGGATGGAATGTTTTGTTGGTATGTACAATACAATAAATACCTATGTCTACTAAAAGATTTATTTTATGTTGAATTATTTCGAGATTCTGGCTTAATTTCTACATTTCTGTATTTTAATATTTTTCGTTTTGCAGGGAATTTGCCTCCACCCACTGAAGCGGGATTAACTTTCAACCATTTACAATTTAATTACATTTAAAAAGATTTTCATTTCCTTACCGTTTATTTTTGTAATTTACAAATATTTAAATAAATAAATATATTTACATTTGAAGTTGATTAAAATTTAATATTAAAAACTATTTAATTTATTTGGACCTAAATTTTTTATTAAAAAATAATTCAATTATGAATAATAAATTTGTTTCAAGATAAGCTTTAAACATTTTTCCAGGGACTGTTCCATGTTATGGCATGGTATAACGGCTGCTTTGGAAATTAATCTCAAAGTACAGATAATGATAGAACAGATATAAATCACGTGGTAAATCCATGAAAAACGCTCTCGATAAATACTGAAATTCACCATAGGCATAATAGTCTTCCATGATTTTCAAATAGCTGCAGTACACACTTTTTAATAAATAAATACATGTACCTACATTTTACTGTGCTTAAAATTTCCAATGTTAATTGTCAAAAACCGATGCAGTGTCAAAAATTTAATTATTAGAATTTGTAACATTTAAATGTTAATTCTCAATTCCTTAATCCTACAAAATTCTTAAAATCATGCCCGAAAAACAATGAGTTTAAATTTCAGCTGTCAAAAAACTTTCTTACCTACTACAAATTTATCGAAGTACTTAAATTAGTAGCATTTAATTATTAATATTCTATGTTTGTGGTTAATACGATAAAAAAGTTCGTCAAAAACAATAATTAAAATAACCCAAGTTCTTACGTAACACTTAGAAAACATATATTTTATAATTACATCTTATTCATTAATGTAATAACAAATGAAAAAAAAAAACGTTAAAATAATGTGATAAAAATGAAATAAAATAAAATAAATTACTTATTTATGATTAGCCATTATTTACTTTCATCTCTAAGTGATTTTTAGATAGCACCGCCTCGTTCAAAGTGGGAAACGAACTACAGTCGCAAAAAGTCACTTTGTTTGAACACTGCACATGCGCGATTGAGAAGTTTCTGATCGCTTAACCGTCTCGGTAATGGCCGCTGTGATGTAATACAATTATCTCCATATATGGTTATCTCAAAGGGAGGTGTGTCGCGCGGGTTTAAAAAAACGCCAACTGTTCTCGTCACTACTACTCCCTCTGTTAGTGTTAAGTTGATTTAAACAGTGGCGTCGTTTTACGTACAGTTATCAATTTATTGTTACTATTATTATTAATAAAAATATAAGGGAATAATATCTTCTAAGGTTCTTAAATCTTTCGTATGACATAAAAAATTAAACTTCAAGTCAAGTCAACATTTCGTCCTTTTATTGGAGTATAATCTGTCAAAACTAACAACTTTTCATATTGATACTTTTAAATTAATTGTCAATATTCGATATTTGTGGTTAAAGATTCAATATAAGGATCTCTTAATGGGCTTAAAATTATAAAATTAAAATAATAATATTTATTTTACATGTAATCCCCATTTGTGCGCTCTTGATGCGCCTCTGCACTTCAACTGCACAAAAACAACATAAGAATTACACAGTAGAAGGCGACCTGCGGAGTCGAATACCCCCATATTCGGCTTGCAAATCTAATGTGTTAAGCATCGTATCATATCGTACATTAGAAGTGAGTTGGTTCTTTTACTTTTAAGACGAACAACCATTTTGATTTATTCTGTGGGTTCAGGTAATATAATATTTTATATTATGCACTATTTAATTATTTAAATTGGTAATTCCTAACCTACTTAAGTTATATTAAAGTAACAATATGTTACTTTGTGCTAGAATTTTCAGTTTCCAAACCAAATTATATTTTCTATAATGTTTATGGGTCAGCCCGTTTTTGTTTATTTAATTAATTCAGGCCAATATCTCTTATATGAAACAATTTGATTAATATTATTTCCAACATACAGCTCGGTGGTCTAGTGGTAAGAAGGCCGGACTCTCAGTGTGAGAGTCGAGGGTTCGAGTCGCGCCTCGGTAGGAATTTTTCTCCTGGTGTGTCCGGTACCCTCCTGAGTCAACCTTCGCCGTTGGCATAATTAACAGTGCTACATCTCTTACGGCGAAGAGATGATAGTAACAAAGCCATGGAACACCACTCTTTACACACACAAAATACACATAAAATGGTGCTCCCGCAAATCTCGACAAGAGAGCTTGAGACGCGTTCGGGTCAGCATCGTACACTCACACACAATAAAAAAAAATTTTGTTTGTTAAAATCAACATAATTAATCACCAATATGTATAATCTTATCTTTCATATTTTAAGGAATTGCTGCGCCTATCAACATATTTATCAATATCAGCAAAATGGTAATAATACAATAATTATTTTCCATTTTTTTTCTATCATCTTAATCTTGCAGGCACAGATGCAGTATGCATATCAAGTAGATCTTGAATGTTTTATGCTACCGATTACGACACTAAATAGCGTTTTATATAAATCATTAACTTTACCAGGTTGTGCTATCGAAATATTTCTGACACAACTTTTCGAATGCTTCAGTAAGTACAAATAACTTATTAATTTTTATTACGGACGTTTTCGTTTTAGATTGTACCGTTCTTCCTTTTAATGTACACGCCCCGCTCGTGACTGTACGATTCATTCCATACGTTGCCCCATATACAGAAGGGGTGTATGCTCGTATTATATTAACTCTAAGAACTAACACTGCACTTATAAAAGTGGCCATAAATATCCTCATACATCCAGATAGCGTCAGTCTTTTACTATACCTTCAGCAGAAATACTTTAGGACGTATGTATTTCAGGTAAGTACAATACAACATTTTTATATCTTTTTATTGATTCTGCTCGATTCTAAATTTCTGTACTTTGTCATTAAATTATGCAATTTAGAGAAACTTCCCTAACACCTTAAAGCAGGTAGATTTCAAAACGTCTCAATACATGCTATTACTTTCAGGTATCCCAATTTAAAATGTTTACCTCTTTTATTTTCCTCTCTGGTTCTTTCTCTGATATTTCCCTGTTTTTCTCTTTTCATTTTTATCATGTTGCCATTTATATACTTTTTTACTCCACTATTATTTTAATTCTTCCTCACTGTTAACTTCAATTATACTGTTTTCTAATTTCCGAGTTACCCCTATTTCTACTTTCACTCCTAGATCGTTTGCTATAAATTTCTCCATTTCCTCCTTCAACAAAGTTGGGTTATTTGTATTTTTATGCATAACTTGAATCACTACATTTCTTTCTCTTTTCTCCTTCTGGCATTTCCACTCTATTCTGCATATGTTGTAACCAGGCCTTGTTGTTATCTCCTATCTCTATCTATCCTTGGCTTTGGTCCTCCAGTCTGTTATTTATTTTTCATTCAGATCTTCTAGCACCTCCTCTCTCCATTTCCTTCTGGCCTTCTTCTTCTCTTCTTTTCCTCTGGTTCCTTCCATCCCACTGTTTTCACTGTTCCTTCATCACTCATCTTCTCTACGTGTACTGCCCATTTATCCCTTCTTGTCCTTATTACTGTGCTTATCATAGGTTCATTGAATAATAGGCAAATTTCTTTGTTCGTGTGTCTATCCCACTACATGTCGCTTCTCTTTCGTCCATAAATTCTGCGCAATATCTTCCTTTCCCATGCCTCAATTTTATTCTGTACGTGTTTCGATGTTAATATATTATTTAGTCTTCCCGTACATCTATTGCCGTACATCTTTTTGCTATTCTTATTCTAATTAGAATTAAGATCTATATCTTATATCGAATATTTAAAAATATATGTACCTATATAGAAAAAGGAAATTAAAAAAATGTTAGACAAAAGTTAAACATTTTTATTAATAGTTTTCAATTTAATTTCTACAATATTAATTATTTGCAGCAACTGGAGCTATTTCCATTTGACTACGAGTTTGAGTGTTTTCTGCAACCACAGCAGTTAACATTCGATATCTTTAATACAACATTAACTTTGCCGGAGTGTATTGTAGATATATATCTCGTACAAGTGTACGATTCTTTTGGTAAGTGTACATAAAATTCATATTTCAAAGATTGAATTCATTTTAATTGCAGAGTTTGTCAACGTAGCTTGTACCATTCGTGAGCGTGCTGTAAACGGTCCAGTAAGGGGTACTTTACAATTTTTTCAATATCCTGCTCCATATGAACAAGGAATATTTACCCGAGTTGTAATTACTATGCAGCGAGATAATTCATTTTCTGTATATATTTCTATTAACGTACTCATACCTCGACGTACCACAAGAGCATTACTTGGGATGAATATGTCGGTGGTATGTAATGTTTTAACTAAAATGACGTTTTATTTTGAAATATTTTTACATCGTTTTGTGAATCATCAATCGAATTTTTGTATTTTAATATTTATTTCAGGATAGCTGTCCCACATACCCTGAGGCAGGTTAACACATAATGTTATATACGTACAAATACATACATTTATAATTGTACTTAAATTACGTTAATCTAAATAAATACATTTATTTATTTATTTGTGTATTCTTATAACAGACTAATAATTCAAATATTTTATGACGCAAATTGGATTGTTTGATAATGGAATTCAACAAGTGAATGACTATACTTTTTTCATATGTATCATCCATGATTGCCAGTGATGGCTACGCCATTAAAGTAGCCTAGTCTCAATTACAGTAGCGCGCGCACACTAAACTGCATTGGACAAATGAAAGCTTCACATGTCAGTCGTGGGTAAAAGAATTAACAATTGCGCTTCTTCCTACCATAACTAACATAGATACAAGCTAATTTCATTTTTTATTTCTTTTGTTTCGTGCTGTTTCCCATAAAGGAATTTAATCTAAAAAATACTCCGAGCAGAAAGTGTAATACGAAAATGTATTAGTTTTTGCTTCGAACTATAAGTTTAGAATTATCAGACATAATTTGCAGTTGAATAGGTTGTTCATGTAAAAATTTGCGAAGAAAAAAATATAATAAAGTAGAATTCTTTCAAACTACACAATTAGGCTATTTATAAGAATAGTGTCGAAATATTCAAACTGTTCAAAACAATGCGATTAATTTAATTAAATAATTAACACTTCGTGTTAGAAGAAATAGTTGCTGTTCTGAAATGAAGCCATTTCATGGCATGCAATACAACGTATCCGATTTGATTGCCCTGCTATTATTTTGACGTAATTTATTGATACTCTTGGATCTAACTGGCCATCACCTTTTTCTATGGACAGCTAATGCTTTTAAAGGTTAATTCAAGTGCCTCTCACGTTTAGTAAACCTTTACAGAACTATATTAAAAGTAATTAATTTATTAAATTTATTTCATTTTCTTATGATCAAAAGTGTGCGTAATATTCATTAATTTATTTCTCTATTAATTAAAATTTTCCTTTAACAAGCAATTTAAATGTAAACATGACATGTAAGCATGACCAGAATCTCTAACGGAATCGCATACGATAATGGGTCTAATATCTCCATTCATATAATTAATGAGCTATCGTAATAAAATATTTTTTTTTACTTCCCCTACATCATTGTTAAACCGCTCAGGCAAACTCTACCTACATCAGTCTGTACTTCTAAGTAGTCGCGACAGATTGTCTTGAGGGAATGTCAGTGTCTTGGGAGAATGTATCGAGCTCAGTTTTATATTCTTTGAAATATGATTGTTCAAGAGTGCAAGAGTGCAAATCTTGGACGCTGGAAATTCCTAGTGATGCTTTCTCAAACCGATCAAATATCTTCAGACTAGAAAGATTTCTTTTCATGGTAAACATTTTTTTAAAGAGTAATAATAGTAATTGGTATACGACAATACGACAAACACAATTTCCGAGAAAATACATACATCATTTAAACAATGCGTTTTATTACAAATATAATTAAATTGGATGATTAGCAAAATGGTTTGAAAACACATAAAATTTACACAAACATGTAGACAATATCCAATCTGCGTAGTTTAAATTTCAGTTTGTTGAACTAACAATTGTTGTTACAATTAAATGAACATCCAGTGATGAAATCTTTGATCTTTCATTGATTTTTTTTTTTTTTGTAATTTCTCGGTTACAAAAAGTAGATTTTTTTATAACCTTCGCTCAATTTTTTGCCTTATTGAAAGTAAAGTAAGGTCTTTTGGATTAAGTAAGTAACTAATGAATATTTACAAATTACATTTGAAGTAATTTTATTGTTTTAACGCTCAAGAATACTAAGTATCTTTCCAAGCACAGCGCAGGCACAGCGTATGAAACATCTTAAAATTAACTACAAGAAAATCAACAAGAGACAAGTTTCTATATTTATAAATTATTCGTCTATAATATTAAGATTTTACGGCTACCGCTATTTCATTGTATAAGCTTATGACCTTATGACATGCTTACTCTAGTAATAATTTTAATGAGAGATATACTCCAATTTATAAAATCCTCAATAACAAGAATATAATTTGAAATGCATTTTAATTTCCGGAGAAGCTTTGAACATGTTAAAAAATACATAAAGATGGCAGTGCAAATTGCACCGCTTGTCTAGATTTGAACCATGTGCTGGTGTGGATCGATTTTCCCACAGGATCCTGTTTCCATGTAGGGAATATGCGAACTTTACAGAAATTCGTTCCATTTGACCTTGACGACTTCCAGAAAACCATAGATGAATTTGACATTATAATATGTTATATTTTCTTGATTTTGGGAAATTCTATAAATTTTGTGTTGATAATTTCCACGTTTTAACTACTGTTAAACTAAAATAAATAAGCGTGTATAGAAACAGTATATAAAATCAGTTTTATCATCATCGCAGTATTATATGTAATGTCATTTTATTTATAATTGCCTTTCGCATTCTGATTCCGCATTCCGCATTATGCATTCAAATTTTCAAACTTAACAAAATACCGTCTTGTTTTCCACTTTACCAATTCGGCCTGTTGAGGTGTCATATCAGAGCTATCCAGGAAACATCGTAAATATGCCGTACCTTGGCTGTATACTTAAATATTTCTTCAATTTTGTAATAATTATTCAAATTCCTTAATATATTTAATAAAGTTCGGTTAATTGCCTTAGACCTTTTCATAATTAAACTCTATGTACACGGCTGGCATATTGTATTAAAAATTTGTTAAATGTTAATGATTTGTTAGAAACGAAAAATTCGTTAATAAGTCGGTAAAAACAAGATGAAAGAGAAACATAAATTATGAAGTGAAAGACGTAAAAAGATCTCGCTCGGTAACTAAGATCTTTGAAGTAGCCATTGTTTGAACAGCTATATAAATTTTATTATGTTTCGTTATATTTCGTAACAGACGTAACAGTTGCGCAACTTTTGATTAGTATTAAAAAATATAATTTAATTAGTGTAATATGTTTAATTGTTAAATGGACCGGTTTTTATATTCCTAAGCATCAACCAATAAAAGACTACAAAATGCAATGAAAAATATTTGAATTAAAGAACCGCCGTTTCTACGGAACTACATGAATTTCGGTTTCGTTTACGTTTAACTTTCACCTGGTATACATGTAAAAGTTAGTTCTAAAACAGCAGCCGTGGTGAGCGTTCAATGCAAGTCAAGCTTGTGTATCAAATCTAATTTATAAAAAAGAAATTTTATAAAACCATGTATGTAAAATAAAATTAGAGTTATTTAATATTATTGTTTATTATTAATTATTTACAATAAATTGTATATAAATTTGTTAAAAAATGTGTACTTCAAATCAAGTATGATTTTGGATAAAATAAAAAAAATGTCAAATAAGAAAAATAAAAATCATAGAAACACGCAATAATTTTGAGTTCTGTATAAACAATTAAAAAAATATGACACCAACTATAAAATGGGTATCAAATCGACCTACTTACATAATCAAATACTCGAGAATCGATTGAATAAATTAAGTGCCAAGTATCATAAAATATGCATCACATAATGCATTGTACTTCATGGTGTTAGAAAGTAACATCGTTATGCCATTTTCCAACTGAAAGCATTGTATTGGAAATTAAATATAAAAAGGGTCAGGAATGACTGCGTTATTTGATCATAAATCCAATATTAAGTTTTTTTTTATTCATTTTTACAAATTAATCCTAAAAGTTTTGTATAAATTATCTGTTGTTTGTTAAGTTTATTTATCTATGACTATATGTACAAATTCCAAAAAAATGCATAAGCATCAATTTAGGAACTACTTACGTCATATTAATACATAATTAACATTAATTAAATTTGACAGTGACAGCGTTTGGCGTCTAAAGTATAGATTTATTTTAGAAAGCAAGTGATGAAACTGTTGACGGTTTCCTAAAAATAGAAAAGGGCAGAAAACATTATTTACGTCTAAGTAAGTTATAAATTCATACCATAGGTATTTCATATTACTTATTACTCGTTTTCTGTTTACACATAATTATTAAATGTAAAGGTAAAGCACTTCAACTAAGGGAAATGTGTGAATGGAGTAAAATAATCGCGGCAAGATTGAAAAACACTAAACAATAGAAAAAATAAACGATATTTTCAAAATTCCAAAAGTTATATGAGATTGAATGGAAGTAGATGGGAACAGATATTTGAAATTATACATAGTTCACTTTTTTTATTAATCACGATATAACGTTATTTGACGAACATTATTTAAATACAAAGATTGAATCAGTGCCGGATTTACAAAAGGGCAAAAAGGGCAATTTCCCTAGGGCCCCGGACGCTGGGGGGGGGCACAGCGTGCGCAAAAAAACGACTTTTTTATTAAAAAATAAATAATTTTTTCGTTGCATCTTTTAAAATTTATGCCTGTCTAAACTAAAACAAAGCTAATCTTTATTAAAAAATTATCAAATATCAAGTAACAACTCGATAACAGGTAACACATTATTTTTTTTTTTTTTAATCTATCATAATATGAATGAGGCTTTATTGTAATATAGGGCTTACAATATAACAACTAAAATTTCGGCGTGCTTTACCAACACGTCGATCGGCGACTGCCGACAAAGAGGCGAAAAAAGCGGCGCAGCGAATTCAGTCAGCGGCAATGTTTGTGATACCTTCAAAGAGACCGCTTTTTAAGAATTACACATTGAAACATAGATATTTTGCCGATATGAAATAATTGAAAAATGTTGTAAGATGATTTTAAAAATAGAGAACTAAAGCTACTACCTAGAAGCTAGACACAAGTTTAGTTTAGTCCAGCGAACACAAGCAACCTGTGAACCTTTGAAGATTATATTTTTTAATTTCTTTTGAAAGTAAATATGTAGTATTTAATTACTAATTAGGAGAATTAATGAGAAAGTTTTATTTTGTTTACATTTATTTTATTGACATAGTTTCATAGTAAAAGTGCTAGTTTTTTCCTGTATTTGAAGAAGAATCGATTTTTTTTTCCTTGAAAGTTGAAATTAATATTTAAGGTAAGTGTATTAAGTATATGTATACAAGTATACAGGATGATTCACGATCGATAATAGGTTAGATGTTTATGGAAAACGGAACGCAGAATTTTTCTGAAAATTTGGCATCCTACATTTTCTTACCTGTTCTATCTATTTAAATTATTGTCAGCATTGCGACGTTGCCACTTCTATCAAAAAATCCTAGCAACTTTTGTTTACTGAATAATATACAGGGGTTTCATTTGAAAAAACGAACTTTTGACCAAGACCAGGACTTTTTGACAGAAGCGGCAACATCGCTGTGTTGAAAATAAGATTAGAAATAA
The DNA here is from genome assembly GCA_018397195.1 of Lethrus apterus. Classification (NCBI taxonomy): domain Eukaryota; kingdom Metazoa; phylum Arthropoda; class Insecta; order Coleoptera; family Geotrupidae; genus Lethrus; species Lethrus apterus. The sequence continues at coordinate 780 of JAFFZR010026047.1, read as the reverse complement.
AATTAGATTAGATGGATAGAACAGGTAACAAAATGTAGGATGCCAAATTTTCTCCTTGTTTGGTAAAAGTAACAAATCTATTCAAAAAGTTAACATTGATTTACATCAAGTAGTAATAACATATAAAAGTATAATTGATTAAAAGAGTGAAAATTTGTCAGAATTTAATCAATTTCAACAATTTCAACTTCGATCTAAAACTAAAAAATTTAAATATGATGATGGTACTTCTGACACAAAATTTGATGGCGTAACTAATTTTAAGGTAAATACCTATTTTGCCATTATAGATACAATTAATAGCGAAATGCGAAAACGGTTAGAAAAGTACGATTTTATTGATAAACATTTCAGCTTTTTAATCCGACTAACTGAACTTGATAACGACGATTTACGACAAAAAGCACACAGTTTAACACAGCTACATAAAAATGATATTAACAATGAACTAGGAGAGGAATGTCTTGTTTTTAAATCATTTTTAAACACAGTTAAAGAGAAAATCAATAACAACAAAGCCAATATCTAATCCACAAAGACACACTGACGAGCCGTAGATGGCGAAACAATACAATCTCTCATTTACACATAATGTCATATATATACAGTGAAAGCTCCCTTTGCGGACAGCTCTCATAAGCGGACATCTTCCACAACCGGACAATTTTTCTGGAACCAAATTTTTGGGGTATCATTCCTATGTAAAACACGCTCTCATAAGCGGACGCTCCGTTGGGCGGACACGGACAGTAAAATTGTCGCCGATAGGCTCGAAACGCT
>JAFFZR010026046.1:6112-17468 GCA_018397195.1 Lethrus apterus | reverse complement strand
TATTTCGTTGTTGAATTACAGGCGTTTTGCCGAAGACTGTCAGCTGTCAAAATTTTTGAATAAATGCATATATCTTAAAAACGAATAGACATAGACAAATATTATCTTATACAAACTTATATTAGAATTATCCAGTGAATTCAAAAATGTATTAATATATAGGATGTTCCATTTAAAATTATAAAGTTTTTCGTGGTTGCGCACAAACGAAACATTCCGTATAACTGAGAATAATTTTAGATGGTGGAGACCATAAATTCAAAAACTTTTGTCTTAAAATATTTTGTGTAGGTCGCATAACAACGGAGATATCGAAGAATATCGCACTAATGTTACACCCTGTATATCATTGTGAAATAAGTCCCACTATTTTGACAGGTAATAGCTGACCATAGCCCAACCCCAAATATGCAAAAACGGCGATCCTATGTTGAAAGGCGTACCAGAAAAAAATATTTTAGTATTGAGTAAAATATGAAAATAACAGTGAATTATCGACAATAAAAGCTATTTTGAAACATTTTATGTTATTTCCGGCAACAGGGCCGGTTCTACCGATCGTGCATGCACGAAGGCGGCCGAACATAGACGGCGGCTGGGCTCGCCTTTTCCCGTCGAATGTCGGTAACTTGCTTCAAAGATATACGGACAAATTAAATGGCACGATGGCGGCTTCGCCTCTAGAACCGGGCCTGCCCGCCAAAAGAAGGTGATTTTCAACGCGACGCGTATTGAAATGGACGCAGGACCGTACTTAGAACCGAATGCCTAAACAAAAGGATAGGGCCGTCGTTTTTGCGGATTTGAGTTTGGGTTAAGGTCACCTATCATCTGTTGAAATAGTGGGACATTTTTAAAAATGACCCTGTACATAAAAGGTTTTCTATTTATCTTCGAGGACAGGCGGTATATTAATAAAAAAATTTTAGTTTTCTACATAATTCCATGGTCTTTTTTCTGTTTCTTAAAGTAGTTTATTCAACTCACCATTTTTTTCTTTTACTGAATTTCACAACTCATCAATCATCACCATATTAATCACTAAGAAAATTTTGTTTCAGCACTGGTGTATGTTAATGTATTTAAGCAGGGCAATTGTGTAAATTTTGTACTTAACAATAAAACGTTTAATTTTGTTTATAAATAACTATTAATGTCAAAAACGTGGCTTTAATTGCTTGAAATTATACTTATCTTGAGCATGCAGCCAGTAAAAAAAAGTGGTAAATATTTTGGTTTCCATAATAAAATTATGAATAGTGTAATATACAGTGTCCCCCCCAGATGAAGTTGACAAGAGGACCAAAAACTTTATTTTCGATTTTACGACAAAAAGTCATTCTTTATAAAAAAAAACTGAATCGGATTAACGAGTTTGCTATAAAAAAATAAATTAGTCGTACAGGGTGTTAATAAACTAAGGAAACATGAAAATGCTTCAAGAGAGAAGTGCCATTTTACATTTTAGAGTTAACTGTAAGTAGAAGATCCTTAAAAACATACAAATAGTTTAAATACAAAATTTCACGTTTAAATTCTTCAGTGGCTATGTAGAATAATTTTTGTTGACTTTGCTTAAGTCAAAATAGTGTGTTATAAAAATTGAAAAAATAAATGTTGGATATCGTGTTTTGTATTTCCTCTAGTGAGATCAAAAAAAAAATTAGTCAAAGTAAGCCATGAACGAAAATCGGCATGTCTTTACTTAAACCACTATTTATTTCTTAATGTCAAATTTACGTTTGTCAAAAATGTTCAGTAGGAAAGTGATCCTGAAATTCTTCATAACAGACAACGTAAGAATATTGTCATTCACCGTTTCCTGTTTCATCTCCATTTCAAAAATGAAATTCTAAGAGAAAAGCTTTGATTTGTTTGGACAAAATTTTTGACAAACGTCAATTTGACATTAAGAAATAAATAGTGGTTTAAGTAAAGACATACCGATTTTTGTTCATGGCTTACTTTGACTAATCTTTTTTTCGATCTCACTGTATAACAGTCAATATATCATACAATGGTACTTCTCTCTTCAAGCATTTTCATGTTTCTTAGTTTATTAACACCCTGTATATCTAATCTATTTTTTGTTTTTAATAGCAAACTCGTTAATTCGAGAATTTTTTATAAAGAATGACTTTGTCACAAAATCGAAAATAACGTTGTTGGTCCTCTTGTCAACTTTATCCGGGGACACACTATATTTATTATTTGAAAAAGATAACGATACACATTTTTATACATTTATGTGCTGTAATAAATATATTTTTATTACTTATCACATTTTTTACTGGTTGCTTGCTCAAGATTAAAAGATAAGTATACTTTAATACAATAACATTTCGAGGGAATCAGTGAAATTGTTAAATATAAAATATTTTCTTTTTTTAAATCGAAAAATCAACAGAATTGAGCATTATATAAAGCAGCGACGTTACAGAGTATTTTTTTAAAATTAATTCTTCATGTCAAGAAACTCAAAATAATATTATCATCAAACGAATCAATTCCATGTCATTTAATACTTTCATTGGTGTGCGTCAGCTGTGGAATAAAAAACATTTTAATATTTTCTAACACTCAAAATAAAATCGAGTGGAACATCCAGTACATATAAAAGAAATTAATTTGAATATAACGAAATTAATGGAAAGTAGTTTTTGACTGATCGATGAGTGAGTAACGGTATATACGAGTTCAAATATCACTTGTACTGCAAGAATTTAACTTCTAACTTGTACGAAAAAGTCAATTTGTTGCTCTGACTACTCTGAACAGAAGGTGTAGTACATAGGAACAAGCCATTAATAAAAAAATAAAATGTATGGTTATATTTCAGATTTTCTTTGAGAGATTAAAAAATGTTTATATTGGTTTTCAATTTTAACATAATAAACTTATTTGAAGCTTATGATTCATGAATTACTATTACATATGGGGCAAAATTATAAACATTTATTTAAACCGATATATCCACTTATCAACTGGAAATTGCCATCGTTGCTTCTGCCAATATTCTGTTTCTCCATGTTTCGTAATCTTCCTCAGGCTTGCATACTTTTTTTGGTGTTGGATGTTTTTCTACAAAACAGATGTCCTTCATTACGTTAATAGACAAAAAAAAACATACCTTTATCCTTAATGAGTTCAGTGTGTGTTTCAATTTTCTTAGTACATTTATTTAGATTTGATGCATCAACTGTCAGGTTATCTTTTGTGGAAGTTTCAAATTGACTTTCTAATTTATTAAATTGTTTCAATGTTAATCTACTTGCTAGTTGAAATGATTTCTTTGATACTTTTATTCCTTTGATTCTATAAAAAATAATTAACATAGCAATTTGTATTTCTTAAACCTAATCTTTAATTATTAGAACTTTAAGAAATAATTTTATTTTTATCTATGATTGAAATCTCAAGAACGCAAAGATAATTCAAACAAACCAATATTACTACTTACTTGCATGCTGTATATACAGCAACTGAATTATATTGTGGATGATCTAAATCGTCTAAATGAGTATGGGACTCTTTATAAATCTGTAATATTTCCAGGGCAAAATCTTTAACTTCAGTACAACTATTTTGAACACATATTGCAGGAATTGTTTGTGGCGTCTCTAAATTTAACAGTTGTATACCAGTATTTAAACATTTTGTATACATTTGTTTTTTTAATCCAGAAAGTTTTAAACCGATTTCCTTAAAAAAATTCACATTCAAATCCACAAAAATATTTTTAATGTATAAATATATACATTATCAAAAGGTACACCAGTAGTACTTGCTGCTATATCGAGACATAGCACTCCCTTAGCGATATCGTTCACATAACTAAAAGAACTTTTGTTTTGTAATACTCTGAAGAATTCCTCGGCTTTTCTAAAAATAAATAAAATGTATTCATCCTTTAATTGAATATCTGTTACCGACTTAAATGTGTGCTTGTCTAAGCCTAATCGTTCCGATAAGTTAAGTAAAAATTTATTTTCTGAAGACATTTTTAATAAATTATATATTAACTAATATTGACAGATTTTTAGGTTAAGTTTTTGAAATGTCAGTTTGAATACTGTATTATCGACAGAGTATTAATGGTTTCTTACTGAAATATGTAAATTAAATCTCATTTATACCAAAAAAGCAAAGTACAACAAGTATTATATAAAATCAAGAAAATGCACTTACGATAAAATTTTAAATTATATATATATATTTTTTTTTTAAAAGTTACGTCACCTACTGGCTTAATATATAACTTGGGAAAGAGCAAATACAAAATGATTATATTTGCAGAAATTAACAGATATAAAATATCAAAATTTTCAAAATGTTATACCTAGTTATTTATGAAAAAGTTCGTTGAGAGATAATTCCACTTTTCAAAAATATTAGAAGAGCACATTTATTTATTGTTAGTCTCGCCATCTATTATTTTTAGCGTGTGTAAGAACATATTATAGGTAACTATTATATCGGCCAAAGGTTTTATTGTGTTGTGCTTTTGAAATATAGATTACACAACTGTTATAATTATTATAGTTATTTAATAATAATTAATAAAAATTAAAAAATTTTTTTAGTGGTTATATAGGTGTTTTCATTACATTCTTTGTGACGACATACAGCAATCGTCATCGTAAAGAAGTAGATAATTACAAAAAATGAATTATTGTACAGAAAACGTGTAATGATATGACTTTCCAAGCGCTGCGCTGGAAACAACGAACAAAAACCTGGAAGAAAGTATCAGAAAACTTAATAGGTAATGGTAAAAGGTTTTAATATCTAAAAATTGTACACGCACTTTTCAATCACGGAGCGAACCCAACCTATACACTCTCTTTTGATTTATTATACATTTTTTTTTTTAAATAAATGTTTTACATAGACTTTTTTTATTGCCCGGACAGACTTGTCACGGAAAGAAAAAATATTAGTTATATAATGTTAAATGTATTTGCATTTTGAAACTAAAATAAAATTTACATTTACCAGGAGAGTTATCAGCCTATAATTGTGACGTGAACGATGAATTAAAAAAAAAAAACGATTTATCAAAATCTGACTGAAAATGACGCATCAGATTTGAATAAATAAACTCTATTTAGAGCGTAGGCTTTCAAGGAACTAATCAATGATGGTGTCATAAGGCCCTATTAGATCCTAATTGATTTTATCATTTTTTTTTAAATATATATTTTTTTATATTTAGTTTGCTATTTTAAGTCCTGTCCTGACATTGACATCCCAAAATAAAATAGACCGATTTATTGCAGTTTTCTTAATTAATGTTTAAAATAAATATTTAAAAATCAATTTATACATAAAACTTACTACTTTGTCTTATAATTTAATGGTTTGGTCTGCGCTATAGTCAGTGGCGTAGCGAGCTTAACTGGCGCCCGGGGCACAATACCTTTTTAGCGCCCCCCCCCCCATTCGAAAACCATATAATATTATATGTAAAATATACTCGCAAATTAATAAATAAATAAAGTAAAATAAATAAAGTCATAGGCTCAAGCTAGGCTTTAAACTTTCCAGAAATCAATTATAATAAAAATAAAAGTTATCCAGCAATTTTTTGTTTTGCGGACCATTTGGCGCCCCTTTGTGAGTAGCGCCCGGGGCATGATGCCCCCCTTGCTACGCCACTGGCTATAGTAGATGTATATTTTAATTTGAAACTAATAATTTAAAAACAAATTTATTTGCTAACGTTTTATGAAAAAATGTTTCTGTAATTACGAAAAATACTCGATAAATATATGATACAATGTGAGCCAGCTTGAAGTGAATACAAGCTGGAAAAATAAAGAAAAAAAGACAGAAATGAAAGTGTGTCTTGTTTATTTTATGTTTATTGCCTTTTAATCGTGACCCCAATTACGTATGTTCATATTAAAAATAAACATTTTTTTTTTATAAAATTGATATAGAAAAATAGTTGTATTAACACTTCTAATTTTTTTACATATTTTTTTAGCGTTGTAGTTATAGAATTATTTACATGATTTACGTGAACTGTTCGCTAGGGTTTTCCATCGTAATCGTCCAATAAAACTGGTATTCCCAAGTTCTCGCGCCAAGTTCTCAACTTAGGAATCTCAACTGCCATTGGATGATGAAGAGAAAGGTGGAGCCTCGAGATACACCAGCATCTCTGTTTCAACTGGCCGAAAGTTCCCTTCATCTCGTTTGGCATCGACAAATGAAAACGTCGAGGTTTCTCGATTGCAATAGACGACTGAGTAACAACATTCAAGAACTAAAAAAAAAATTCCATTAAATGTTTTTAATGACACATTAACAATTGAAACTAAACATAAATAATTGGTTATTTTTTAATGTTTTGTAATAAAATAAATTTAAAAACAAGAATTGATATGAATATGTAGTGTTTAAAGATTTTTCAAATAATACATTTTGTTAATTGCATATTTTTATGATTGTAATTCTCGAACGTTCGTTTGAAGATAACATCAATCACACAAATAAAAAACAATTGCATCATCGAATCATGATGGTAATGACCTATTTGATGACGTAAAAATCAGATACTAAAGACAGTAAAGACGTCCCAAGGTTTCGTCTCCTTATGTGTTTCTCATATAGATATTGTTTATAGATGTATACCATATTAGATCGACTTTGTACGCATAAACAATATAATGATAATTAAATGTACATAAATTTAAAAATAGATAATAGTTTTTCCCGTATAGATGAATACTGGGAGGAAAACAAAAATAGCTTAGGAAAGGCATATGTCATAAAAGTAATTAAAATACGAAACCAGTCAATTAGGTTTTATGCCATTTTTTCAAGTATTAGAACATTCATTGAAAAAAAAAAAAAACAATGTGTGAAAGATGTACAGGGTGTTATGGAAGTCTACGTAGAAAATTCAAACCATTAGAACTCGTTAAAACAAACATTACTTTTGGTAGAATGGTAGAATGGTGGTGCCACCACCAATCATAGAACACACATTTACTAGTCTAGGGTACATTGCTAAAATGAAATAATTGAACTGAATAAAACTAAATAAATGAACTGTTGGCAACAGTACAATATAATATTACTAGATCTAGGGGTGATGTAATATTCTATGATTTAGGGGATTTAGGGTGCATAGTTGAATTGATGTCAAATGATACATAAGTAGATGAATTAAAACTGTGTTTAGAAAATAAAAACAAGAAAAATTCAATAATGACGCAAAAATAAATGTATCATGACGAAGGGAATGGAAAACAAGAATTAGATATTGGATTATGGCTAGGCTTTAAGAGGGTATTAATGCAAGAAAATCCAGGAACAGAAGAAGATTAATGGTTATTTTTATTGGCAGTCTTTTTATGTTATATATACAATTGACAATAGCCCAACCCCAAATAAGCAAATGCTATGTTCAAGGATGTGCCAGAAAAAATATTTTATGTTTTGACTAAAATATGACAATAACGCCGAATTATCATCAATAAAGGTTGTTCTGCAAGATTTCACCAAAGGACACATATTGAAATGGACACAGGACTGTACTTAGAACCGAATGCCCATATGACTTTTTCGAAAATTTAAAATGAAGATGGGACCGCCGTTTTTGCGGATTTGGATTTGGGTTAAGTTCAGCTATCACCTGTTAAAATATCAGGACATATTTTAGAATGAGCGTGTATATTTATATAAACAGAGTGGCACAGCCAAAACGAAGAGAAGTGTTTTCAGGTATTTAGAAGCTTTTTTTAAACGCTCAGACAGGTCAATTTTCTTTGGAGGGGGGGGGGCAAATGTTTTAGCTATTTGCAACCTTAAAACGGGGGGTGAAGTTCAGCATAAAATTTTTAAGTGGCTATTTATAAAGCTAACATTTGAAAGCCCAATCGATGGGCTTTACACATGCTTTACGCATCATGGTGTATTCGATTGCAGAAAGAGTTGGAATAATTGCTTTTTTCTTTGGAAACAATGAATGTGCGAATAGGTCAGTCGAGTTGTTTAACCAACAACATGCAGATAAGCATGTCAATCGAAAATACGTCTTGGAGTCAGTAGGAAAGTTTCCAGAAACCGGGTCTGTAACTAACCAAAAATGCTCCAAACCGAATAGATACCCCTTCCTATTTCAAAATATGGGGTAAACCCCCATGTCGGAGTTGAAACTATGTGTCCTCGCAAAGAAAATTCACCTATTTCAGTATTTTTTAAGCAACTAATCTCCAAGGTGACAAAAAAATGAAGAAAGTTTGAATATTCAGAGCTCACTAACTCGGGAAGTAACGATCAGAATTTAAAAATTCAAACACTTCTGTAAAGTCCATTGATTGGACTTTCAAATGAAAGGTTTATAAATACAATTTGCCATTTAAAAATTTTAGGATGCCCCCCGTTTAACGATTGCAACTACTGCAAATAGCTAAAATATTTGTCCCCCCTCCAATGAAAATTGACCTGTCTCAGCGTTTTTTTAAAGCGTCTAAATACCTGAAAACACGTTTGTTTCGTTTGGGTGGGCCAGCCTGTATACACTAGAAATTTACCAGTTTTTTTTTTAAGCGGAACGGCACATTTAATACTTTCATGTTTCAATTCTAAAATTTTGAAATCTGCATTCCAAGACATTTGAATCAAATCAAAGTGACAAAGAAAAGGACACGTTAACTTCTTACGAAGGCTTTCGCGATTATTTGCCAGTACACTGTTGCTAGTGACATTTTCGAAGAGACACAAGATTATATATTTAAAAGTCCACTACGAACTGGTACATACGACACGGTCACTTTGAAGTTGCGTGAGCACTTCTTGTCTCTACTTTTTGTCCTTTTTATCAAATTGTAAAATATTGTTGATTTGAATAATTTTTGTAAGTAACAAAAATTTTCGTTTTTGAAATGAAATGAATCTATTGGAAAAATGTTTCTTTGTCGGATTTTTCAACTTTCTCATACTCGTATACCGTTCGCATATTTTCGAAACAGTTAAGTGTCAATGCATCACGCACTCTGTAACCAAAGTCGTACGTATGCGAGCTTAGACCACGTATGTATGTACATTTTCAATTGCAAGTTGAGAGACAATCGTGCATTGTCTTAACGGTCAGAGGCAAAGGAGGAGAAGAGACAGTGAGAACAATGCGATATTTGAAGTACATATTGAACTCTGTATCGGTATTGGGAGCTGCATTAGCATGCACGCAACGTTTCGAGTCCTTACAGAGACTTCTGACTGGATTGACTCTCCCGTTACATTCCAATCCGGCCTTTTCGGCTTGGAGATGTGCCAAAAACATCTCGACTTCGTAGCGATGCACATGGACACGGACAAATGGGTGCTGGTCACTGAATATCAATAGCACCGGCCTTACAAAATTTGCATGCATTCAAGAGCTACAATACAATGTACAAAATTAAGGTGACAGGAATTCGTACATAAGTAAGTCAATTAGTGAATGGTCTGGCATGTAATTGTATTAATTAATACTGTTTAGTATTTTAATACAGAAATCGTTACATTAACGTGTTTACTAAGTTAGATACTTTATAGTAACAATTATGAGTCATTTATTTTATTTATCACACTGTACACCGCATTAACCAGATGAATGTAATTCCAGCAATGTCTATAAGAATTAGGTACTTGGAAAACCTAAAACAAATAAGCAGTTGGACAAATTATTATAACTGTAAAAGAAGACCTTTATTTGGCATATCTCTACATATCATTAATTCATAGTTTCATTGCGTACTTCCTACCCTCTCCATCTTCTCTTTCCCTTTCTTCAATCCTTCTCCTGTCTCGTTCATGATCCTCCACCATCTCCTTCCACTTTCCTTGTCTTCCTCTTGGTTCATTTGCTCACATCCAACTGTAACAAAATATAAATAAAAAGTTGTTTTGTCGAAAGCCTTAACATTAAAATGTAGTTTTGACGAACGATTATTTAAAAAAAAATTTTTCTTTTTTTGTTCCTTCTTTTGTACCACTTACTAAGGGGTGGTAAGTAAGATAATTTCGAAGAAAATAAAATTCCATTCACTAATTTATCTTTTTTTTTTAAAAAGACCTTGACCAAAGCTGAGAAAAATATATATACATTTTTTTTTAATTCAAAAATTACAAATATGTATTCAAAAATGTTATTAACACTAACAATTTCAGTAAATCATCGTTGTAGACTATACTATATTCCTATCATAATTGGCGCCGCTCATAATAAGTTCTTTTGACTCTCTTATTTTATATTGGAGGTGGTGAGTCATTCCACACCATTATTGGTTTTACCAGTTGTTGTGTTTCTTCGCTTCTTCTGTTATTCTTCTCCATTTTTCTCTATTTTTATCTCCTTTCTCCATTCTACAATTCCCAATACTTTAATTTCTTTAATGACCTGGTTCTCCCGTAAGAGCATGAGTGCTCCAACTTTTGTCGGAAAGATTTTTATTTTGTATGAGTAATGGTTGCTTAACAATTAAACGAGACCAATTTGACGAAAAGAAATTGGTCGAGTTTAATTGCCTTTAGCAATCATTGCGAATAAAAAAATAAAAGTCTTGCCAGACAAAAGTTGAGTACGAATGATCTTTGGTCGGAGAATTAACCGAATGAATTATAACACTGACATCTGTCAAAATGACATTGAATGTATTTTTAAAGTTTTCATGGTTATTATGTCACAAAACTATGACGTAGCGGCAAGAAAAGCACCATGCAATCTTTTCATTATAAGATTGTTCTGATTGGTGCATGTGATCTCGGTTTTAAAATATCATTGGTCCACGTCATCATGAGGATAATTCTCATTTTAAGAAAAAAAGCCATAAGCTCGTAGATGTTGCATACATGTCTTGCATAGTGATTGAAATGACAGAAGAAATGATAGGTATATTGAAGAAAAGATTACAAAAATGTATTGACAAAAGAATGATGGCATATGAACAAAGAAAAACTTTAATATATGTAGTTGGAATTTGCAACGAAGGATAATTACAGTTTAGCTCGAATCTCGATATTTGGATAAAACGACCCATAAATTATTCCAACTGATGGGATAAATTACATATAACATTGCTCGTTATATTTTAAAAATAGCATGTTTGGTGAACTTGGTAAATGTAAGGGTACATGTTGCTACCCGATTAAAGTGGGTACCGTTAATTATATCTAACTAGAAAAAAGACAAGAAATTAGGAAAAACTAACCACCCTCAATATCTAAGAATCTATTTTTTTCCTTAAAATCACTTAAACATGTAAACTTTAGATCGATGGGGGACAACTTTTGGCGAAAAATGATTTCCATATCTTCAACCTCCTAACCGCAGGGCTGAAAACCCTAAAATTCCTAAACTACA
>JAFFZR010026045.1:0-17820 GCA_018397195.1 Lethrus apterus | reverse complement strand
GAAAACCTTAAGAGAAAGATTGAATCAGTAGAAATGGATGTGTTCCGAAGATCGCTGGGAATATCTCGCAGAGATAGAATTCGCAATGAAGAAATAAAACAGCGAATGGGAATAGACGACTTTCTAACAATGGAGATAGAAAGAAAGCAATTAATATGGTACGGTCATGTACAAAGAATGGACGATGCAAGATTACCAAAGAAAGTTATGGAATGGATACCTCCGAACCGCAGAAAACGAGGAAGACCCAGAAAAACTTGGAAGGAAGGAATATCGAAGGCGATGAGTACCAGGGATCTTGGAGAAGGCCAATGGAATGATCGAAAAACATGGAATATAGGCATCGGACAACGGCGCAAACCGTTTTAAACCGATTATATTATTATTATTACATAATAAATAATATGATTCGGATAATGTAACAGTACAGGAAATGCAAAATTTATCGGGTATTGTCTTTTGAACCATTTAATAATTTGTAGTTTTTCATCGGCTTAAAAAAAGAATAATGTATAACTTATAGTAAGTGATGATAAACAAATTTATGTCTAATTGTGTATTCAGCGCAACTATAAATTTTTGATTTACCGAAAATGGCGGGGCTAACTAAAATTTAAAAAAAGAAAAAAATCTTTTATCGGCGTAGGGGAGGACATCTAACAGTAGTACGTGCTGTTTGTTTAGTGGGAGTGTAAAAAAATAAGAAATAAAATTTACAAATATATAACAGACTTTAATAAAAACTACGTATACTCAAAAATATTTAAAAAAATACGTTGTTCTCATTGAAATTCAGTATTTTATTCAAATCCATCATATATTGTTGAACCCAGGAAAAAAAACTGGTGACAGCCGCCTATGACTTGTATTTTAAATAACTTACAATTTAGTGTGCATATGAAAGAAACCAAAGCTGCTTCAGTACAGCTAATTCAACATTTTGTCCAAATCCATCATAACAAACAAACAAACAAGTTTGAAATACATCGAATAATTTTCACTTGTAAGAAAGGACAAAAACCCAAATCTAAATCCACAAAAACGGCGGTTGCTGAAAACTTCAGGATCTGATGACTCATTTTGAAAAACTTTCTACAATTGTCGAATATGGGATTTAAGAAAATCAACAACAATTAAAAAGTTTAATGTTGTAACATACCACCTTAAACATCATTTCGCATCTTCATATTGGTATTGCATTTTTACTCGTTTTAAGGTGTTCCTTATAATTACTGAAGCATTAAAAATGCTAGCGAACATTTTCTCCTACTTTCCCACTTTTCCTGAAATTAAGTGCCGTGTCACAGTATACGTTTTGCCGTCCGGTCAAAACGCATCCCGTTTCAATTAATCATCGTTTTAATTAACATGTGACATGGCACATAACGTCTTTCATCCACAGTAATCAAAGGTGGTGAGATGAGCAGAACTTGACTCGGGAAACATCTCATTGAAATATGAGACTAATAATGATAATAATGAGGAATTCTAGGTACCTACGCCTTCGTATTGCTAATGTCGCTAACAAATGAATTGATTACTTTAGTATTTTTTTATTATTCATTAATTTTGGTGTATATAACAATTAAATGCCATATTGTTATTAAACCAATTATATATAAAACAAAACATTCCCGACAAGTTAGTGCATTGTCACCTAATTTAAGTGTGCGCATTACAATTCTGATGAAAAAATTTTAGTAACGTAAACTGATGTGAGTAAGTTATGTTAGTTAGTTAGTAAGTTAGCATCAGTGGGTTAAAAAACTCGAATATATTATAAGACGGTTATATTTGAAAAACGCTAACGATAAATTAGCAAAATAACTAACTATAAAAATATATACTTTTCTGCAACATATTCAGGAATGAAAATATATAAATGGCATTATTCGACTGATATTTTTTCTAATGAATAGATTCACTAAAATTATGCAATGTATTTCAAAGTTTGTATGTTTGAAAACCCTATTTTCAACGAAAGAAACCCATGTTCTTTGTAAATATTCTGAAATAAATTTTAAAAGCTTGTGAACAGGACTTTTTACATACATATAACAAGTCATTTTAAAGTTATATTTTTATCACATTTTCTTTTATTATAAACTATTATGAGTTATAATTATTTTAAAAAAATCTACATATTCAAAATTCTAGAAGGTGTTTTGTATATTAGGTTCTCGACGTATGGACTAGACAACTGCTAGACTTACATTAACCATCTCTATCTATGCCATGTGTTAAAAAGAAATAGACTATAAAACAAATATGGAGTTAGGCAGGGAACGCTTTTTCTTGTAGTATTTACTTGTTACGGCAAAAATGTTAATTGTGGATGTTTGTGACTTAAAGTACACATTTCAGAATTCTCACCACTAGTTTTGTTAAGGGTGCTTTTGAAATTGGTTCAGTGTGGTGTAAATACGATTAAAGACTTTTAACAATGGAGCTTAACATTGATGACCGTGTTTATGCCGCGGAAAGGATTATTAAAAAACGTATTAGAAGGGTAAGTTTTCAAGATTCCCTTAAAAGTGTATCTGAATAAAATTTATATCTCAAAGGCTTTATACGACAAATTCCGATGTTGTTTTAAAGTTGATAACCTAAAAGTTTTTCTAATCAGTTTTATTCATGTCAAATTAGACTACTATGTATAATAATATTGAAGACAAATTATTTACTTATTACTTACTATTATAAAACGCTAGTTAGGGTGAGAAGTAGTTCATATTTGTTAGTAATATTTATAGTTGGTATTTAATTTGTTCAGTTTTTTTTAACATAATAAAATTCTTTAAAACTTTATTAATATGTTCAGAAAATGAATCGCAAATGTCATTGTTACAGTATTTCCAAAAATAGGTTTTCTATAATATACAGTTTTATTTTGACAAAAAAGGGCTGCATTTTTTAGGTACAGTCAACCTCGGAAAGACTTTACCTTCAAAAAATTGGTTAACATAGGTACTATATGCTCATAAGCAAACTGTTTTTTATAGACATGTTATATATTTGAAGTGTATGTGTATTATTAAAAGCTTAGGATCAGTTTATTTATTATTTTCTTAACATCGTTGATTTTTATACTTAATGTATAGTATAGAAACTTTATATAATTATATAATAACTTTTAAGCAAATCTGTTTAATTACATTTAATCATACCTACTATCTTCAAACATTTTTACAAATTTTATAAATGTTTAAATTTAGACCCTTGATGTTGGTGTTGAAATTTTTTTAATGTGGTGTTTTCATGAAGCCTTCCCATTCCCAAAGAAATAAAGAAGTTGTATTTACCATTTCTTTGCACATACATTATTTATTTAGTGTCGTCTTGTTTCCCATGATACCCTCTAGATATCTCAGTTTCCATCTATAAACACACTATTTTCTCTATTTTTTTTGTATAACTTCTATCATGTAATACCTCTTTTTGTCTTTCCACCACCTCGTTAATCACATAGTTGCCCCGACATACCCCATTTTCCATCCATCATAAAATATGTTACCTTTAAAGTCGAAGGATTAATAGTTATTTATTTTGTAGGGTGTCGTTGAGTATTATGTAAAATGGAAAGGCTGGGGGCCAAAGCATAATACATGGGAACCAGAAGAGAATATCTTGGATATTCGTCTCATAGATCTGTACGAGCGTTCACTAAGAACGGATGGGCAGCAGCGCCGTGGTCCAAAAAAGAAGGATAAGCATGTGGAGCGTTTACAGCCAACAGAAACAGAAGATGAAGGTCGTATTAGTGAAGAAGAGAGCCAAGATGAGACCTCTCTGCCTCAACGTTCCAATAAACCAGTAACAAGGCCACAGGAACTTCCCAATATTGAAGATGAAGATACAAGAGCAGGCTCAAATGATGACGAGGTTGAAGTAACACATATACCGCAAAATGTAACCGTGCAGGAAACGGAAAACAGTTCCAGCAGCGAAGATCGACCAATTTTAGAAAGGTTGGAACCGACGACGGAAAGGAAACGAAAGGCAGAGGTGTTGTCAAAAGAATCAGGGAAAATTGGAGTAACCATAACCACTAGTCCGACCAGAAGCAGTCCACCTCCCAACAAGCTCACAAAATTAAATTCTCAAAAACAGAATGCAAATAATAATCGTACGAATGGAAAACAAACAGTCAAAGTAGAGGTAGATACAATTCCTTCTGGATCTGGTCCAGCAGCTTTAACAGCTGCAGCTCCACGGTCCAGTACAGATAAAAGGCCCAGTTCATTAGATGCCTCATTGCCACACGGTACTACAAAAGAACCATCTTCACCAAAATCTGTAGCATCACGTACAGAAGACGAACCAAACAAAACTGAAACAACGGACAAAAATTCACAACCTGAAAGTGAGTGTGTGAGTGCCAATTTAGTTTACAATAAACATTTGACAGTGAATGGACACAATAACAATAACTCGAATGAAGAACTCTCGCCAGTTTTAACAAGCCCTGGATCTGATTATTGGCTGGCACGAAATCCTGTTGCTGATCAGGTTTTTATCACCGATGTTACTGTAAATTTGAAGACTGTTACAATTAGAGAGTGCAAGACAGAGAAAGGTTTCTTCAAAGAACGGGATGAAGGGCATTCAAAGCCTAGTGATATTGTTTGACAGTTTCAATTTTTAGATTTTAGTTTCACATTTATTTATTTGCTCAGTGCTTTTCGTGAAATGTCGATATTTTGCAGATTAAAATTCTTTTCAGGTATCTTAAAGTAATAGTAATTAGTTACATTGATTAAGGATGGCATACATCTCTAAAAAAAATAATAAACCAATATTTGGTTATGAACCAATAATTGGATTTTAATTAAATTACAGGACAAGTAAATCGATTATCATTTTTCAATGATTTTCTGCAGACCAGTGTTGATTTAACTTCTCATGTTATATAAGAGTTGTGTATTTCATTTTACACACTAAATTGTTTAAAATATATCCATTGTGATATATTACTTTCAATGTTAATTATTTTGGATATATATTCCTTATTCTTGTTTGGCAGTTTCATAAAGACTATTAGCCCTAATGATAAAATGAGAAATATCTTACAGCTACATTACACTGTTATATTCTCGCTATACTTTCTTTAACGAAGAAAATATCTTGTATTATTAAAGAAAATATTATGAAAATATAACCACGTAAAGCAACCGTAAAGTATATCTTTTTAATAATGTATCTTATTTAAAATACATCGCTTTACTTTAGGATACATATTATTTTTGTAGCGCAGGGTATAATTTCTTTAAGAAACCTTAGGGTATTAATCTGTATAGACTGTTGGTGCTAATTTACAAGGCCATTTGTGTACCTTGATGACGTAAATGTGTTTTCGACACAATTTCTTTTTTGATTCGGATTTCAATTTTCATTCCATATTTTACTGTACATATTGTTATTTGTAAGTTATTAATTTTATATTTTAGGCTAAATTTTAAATAGTTTCTAAGCGTAATTTATTTAACTGTTTTAATTTATTGTTTATATTTTAATTATGAAAGAAGTGCTTGTAAAATTTATACAAAAAATATATTTGGTATTAAATATTACCATTACGCTCAAGTTTGTTATTAAAATGAACACAATGATTCATTTTACACTGTAGTTATCTCTGTGTAGTGATATTGTTTGAATAATGTACACTAGAGTTGTTACTTACAAATAAAATGTAATGCTTGTTACATTTAACAGATATTCAGACAGTGTCTACAAAATATTCACATTAAAACATTTATTAGGTTGATGTTAATTAAGCTACTTGTTTAATTATTTTGCCAACTCTGTAACAGGATAACGTTAGATAATTGCTTATTAAATATATTTTTGTATGAATTTTATTTATTAATAGGGAACTTGCATGAAATGTGATTCTTTCAGAAAATACATTTTTTATAAGCTCACGTTACTTGTAAACAAATAAAGATTTTTAACTTTTAAAGTTTAAAATTCATAACTGACACATAAAGTTGTGGCCACAAACGCCACAGTTGTTTTACATCAAAGTGTGATAACTTGTGTTGTATTAGAAGTAAACTAACGTGTGGCAGAAATA
This sequence comes from Lethrus apterus, assembly GCA_018397195.1. NCBI lineage: Eukaryota > Metazoa > Arthropoda > Insecta > Coleoptera > Geotrupidae > Lethrus > Lethrus apterus. The sequence goes on along the minus strand of JAFFZR010026045.1, from coordinate 11,747 downwards.
AAGTATAGCTAGTATATTATGTGATATGTATACTGTATACATAACACATGTCACAACGTTGTAGAATGTTCAGGTAATCATATAATTTTTGGTTCAACTGAATATACATATTGTTCACAGTATAATTTATACAACAAAATTGATAGTAATATGTTTTTTTTTGTTTAAGTAGATTAATATTAATTAAAAACTTGATGTAAATTCCCTATTAAAGTATTTCTTTTTCATAAGGAATTTTAAATTATAGGACTATCATAGTATACTACATACCAAGGTTGAGAAGACAGTTTTTATTGCCAAAATAAGAATGCGATATGATAATAGTCTTCTCAAGCATGGCTTATATAAGTACTATTTTTTTCACTACTAGCACATTGATTCCTATTATTTAATCAAAAAGTTTTACATAAATGCTTGGTTTTCAAAATAGGTAGCTTTTTTGACAACATGACAAATATAAATTGTTTTCATTATCTGCTAATAGTAAATTATAATTATTATTCCTTTAGGTACAGAAAATCATTTTTTGGGATTAGAATCAAGCTACATAATGATAGTATTAAAGCTAGTAGTGAATTTTTTTTTAAAAAGAAACCAAATAAAATCACAATTTCGTAGATAGTAGCATTTTAAAGTAGTTTATTATTTTTGTTCGTGATTATTATACATGAAAATAGTTAGGTTTATACATTTCTTGAAATAAAATACCTAATTTTCTTTTGTATATCTTGTATTTTAGCATATTTATTAAATATAATTAGTTCTAGAGTCTGAACTTAGCATCCACTGCAATTTTCAAATTAAAGTTTTTTCTTCAAATTAGATATTTCAAGTGCTGAGCTAAGCTAATTAGTCATGAGGTCATTTGTAAAATAACATTCATGTAATTATGATTTTGTACATACTGTTAATGTATGAATTAATAACTTATTAGAGATACAAACAAATTAATAGAAGTATTTTTGAATATTGTATACATATGTTTGTAAATATGTAAAAATTGTCTAATAATAAAATTATCTTCAGATTAGTAAAAATTATTATTGTGGTTTATTATTTTGATGTAAAAAATGTATATTTAAGCAAATGCATGATTACTATAACATTTTCCGTACTTTCCAACCAAAATTACATTTTGTTGTCATTATCGTTTGATTTTTGTTCCATTAATGATATAGATCAGCAAAAAAAAGCTATTTTTTCTCCTTTAAGTTTATTTAAAAATGCAAAATAAAATTTACATTGAAAAATATAAGCTCTTATATACAGTACAAAGCATAAAATATAAATAAACATATAATACATACTATACAAATAGCTGTAGCTATAGATTATTGTCAAAAAATAATTTACATAAAACAGCAAAGAGCAAAGTGCAATATATTTTTTTTAAATACACGATTTCTCTGTTTTATTAAATAACAATGACCAGTTAAAAATATTAAAAATTGATCTATAGACTAGTTAGTAAATAATTCAAATATTGGAATGAGATATTTTGTATTTTATAAAAAAAAATAAATAAGTGTTTATACTTTTATTGCTGGTACTTCCGTTAGACTGTTTAACCTGCTGAATCTTCTACTCTTGAAGTGTTCGATACTTTTCATGATTGGAGTACGTTCAGAAAAGAAATCCACCAATGACTGTGCATTAAGAACTGATGCTAAAAACTGTTCCACCGTGATGTACCATTGAATTTCACTTTTTGTATTTGGGTTGCCATTCTTATCCGGACTCTATATCATTAAAAATTATTAATTTTCAAACTGTTACGAGTATTTGTTGAGTATAAATAAGGAGAGTTTAGTGTAAAGTTTTCATTTATGATAGTTTCAGTTGCAAATTATGTAATCAAATTTCTTCTACTGCTGATCCTAAATAAAAATATGCATCTTTAATAAATATTTCTTGTTCTCCAAATACATTTTGAATCTTTGAATAGGTTAAGATTTTTATTTTAAGTAAATTGGTGGACAAATCATAAAACATCCTAATAATTATGGAAACAAAAAAAGATGTGTATAAAGACTATTTTATGACGATTGTTTCAAAATTAATATATTTGTGTTTAGAAGTTAATTTCTTATACTGACAAACATATACATTAAAATGTTTATACTCACAGAGTCCACTAGTCTAGCAGTATTACAAGCTGCTGCAGCAGAAACTAAACTATCTTCAGATTCATCACGCTTTACAAAAAATTGTTTTCCTACATCTCCGAGTTCAAACAATAATGTACCAACATTTGCAATTTCATTGAATGTTTCCTATAATATAAAAACATATTATAAATAAATAAATAATAAATTGCAACTGACTTGTTCTTCCGGTTGAGTTTGAAATATATCATAAACAGTCTTCCAAAGTGTGATGAAATGAGGTTGTGTCATCTTAGGAACCAATTTTAAATTAATTTTACTCGACTGCACCAAGTTCCTCAAACTGCCCAAACTCTTAACTTCCCAAGTTGGTTCTCCTGCACCATTGTTTGGACTATTAAACGAATTGTCTATAGATGTGTGAGATTCAAATGATTTCCTAAACAGAAATATATATTAAACATACAATACAATAATTTGATTAAAAAATTACATTTTCTGGTGAAATTCTATTTTGTTATCACCAACATATTTTAAAGTATCAGAATCTAGTTTGTCATTTTTTAAATAACAAATACAATTTAAACAAACTGTCATTAAAGATTATTAGTCAAAATTCCAGTATATCACAAAAAATACAAAAAAACCGTAAATTATTAAAAAATGAACAAGGCACGTAAGGTTCTACAAACATGTTCACCTTTAGAAAGAATGGTTCAAATAAATTATGCAATGGGTGCAGGTTAGTAATTTTTTCTAAAGTTAATATTAATGTTAACCTAATTGGTCGTTTTCAGGTGTAAATATGATTGCTAAAAAATTGTACAGCGAAAAAGGAAAGGGTAATGTTACAAAGGAAAAAGGTGATATACCGATTTCGGGCAGAATGAATGAAAAAATATGTCAACCATGCAAGTACATGGAAAAAAAGACCAAGGGTATTACAGAAACAGAAAAGAAAATACCAGGATGTATGCCTTTTACAGATAACCAACCTATTAAACCATTTTATGATTGCGCTACACCTAATAAACCTTGTCCAAAAAAGAAAAAGGTAATACATAAAATAATAATGAAATTTTTTTAATGCATAAAGTTCTGTGCTTAGTTAAAACTATTTGTTAACTTATTTCAAGTCTAAACTAGCATCGCTTAAAAGTTTCCATATTGGTAGGATTAATTGAGTTTAGGTACAAATTATATAAATAATTCAGTAACAAAGGGGTTTAATAATATAAAACATGTAATTTGATCTTTGATCTAATTGAATTTACAGGTTAAACGAAGGGCAAGTTCCTCAGGACCATGCGGGAAAAAAAAGAAACCCAAAAACGTGTGTAATTAAAATACTATACAAAGTTTTTATATGAGTAAAAATATGCAACTAAGATAAATAATATATATAAATTACATGAAATTATACTTAAAACTTTTGATTTAAAAATAAATCTATTAACTTGTCTTGTTCTATTAGAATAAAATATAAGGAAATTACTAGTATTACTCACTGTGAATTGAAGCTTTGAGTGGGAGTTGATGGTTCATCAGGAGTTGTACACAATGAATCCACCAAGGCAGTTTGTTCCATCGTTTCGAAGAAATCTGTAGCTTCCGAAGCTATTTCCGCACCTACTTCATTACGTGCCGGGGATTCAATGTCCAACATGCTTAGAAGTGGAGGTAGGTGTATTGTGTATAATAATTTCAACCTTTGTGCAGGATCAGCTGTGCTTGTTAATCCTATAGCTGTCACCAATTCACGAAAATTCAAATATGCATCATGATTTTGATCCATCAACTGAAATTACATTTTCAGGAACTTTTTACAGTGATTTTAATCAACACACCGTAAATATCCTAGCTGCAAGTGATTCTGCTTGATCCCCCTTTCCCCAAGGAGAAATTGCACCAAAAAGTAACTTAAAGTAATCAAAATCAACTTTATAACATTCGAATGGTTGTAGAGCAGGATCGTTTTTCTCAGGCATATGTTTTTTCTGACTTACATACTCTTCCCTTATCAAGCCTAACAAAGCCTAAAGAGAAATTAATTTATTAATGTGAAAAATTATAACTAAAAATGTATGTAGGAAAATCACATTTACAACACAATTACAATGCACATTAAAGTCTGTATTAAATGAAAACAAATTTATTAGAAGAAAATATTTACTTGCAACTCCTCTGTGGACAAATAACCATCGACTATGACGCTTCGGATGGTATTTCTTTCAAAATTAGCTTCTAATTCTTGAACAACCCTCAATCTGTGTTTTAATCTAAGTTTTTCTATGTGTCCAGTTGATATGAAACCATATTTTGAGTATGCTTCATAAATTAAAGTTTGAATTGATACTTTCTAAAAAAATATCCAATGATTCCAATACATTTAGGATAAATTTAAGATTTTAATTTACAATCTAGTTTCAAGAACTGCGTCAGTATTGCTTTGTATAATCGTTTATCTATCGTCGGTGCGCATGCCAAACCTGGTATGTGCATTTTGTTGATTTGGGCATGAAAACCATTAAAAAAAAATATTTCAACTTTTTGACGTGGACCTTACTAGTTCTTTTTATCTAAGTGCACACCAAATTGTTTTAGTCACAATTTGGCATCTTAATGTTTTTCCTTAAATGTATCATTTTAAGAAAAATTGTACATTCTTTTCCTTCTACTGAGAAATTGCAAAACGCACATATCAGGTTTGGCATGCGCATCGATGATATACAATTAACTCACCCTTTGTTGAGCATCGTAACTCTTATTTCTAATAGCACCACGTCCATCATCATTAAAAACACCCATTAGGTAATCAGCAAGCATTTGCATAGCCTCACCTTCGTCTCTACACTTAAGTAGATCTTCTTGATTCCACTCCAAAATCATCAAAGCCACTTGAAAAATAACCTTGGTGCCATCATAAAAAAAGCAATCCATAACATTGACAGCACTTTCATAAGGCATAACACACAGGAATATTGTAAGGAACCATGATAAAGATATCATATTCAACATTCCTAATTTAACCAATTTGGCATGAAGAGATGGCAAATGTTCAGAAGTCAAATTGTCCAAAATACCCTGATCAACAACCGCACCAACAACTTTTGTGTTGTAATAATCAGGCAAGAGGTTTTCACAAAGTGTGGCTAGTAACCAAAAAGCTTCTTCTTCAGCACAGTAAATAAGTAAAACAGATGCAACAATGTTCATCGCTTGACAGTAGCCTATGTTTGGATTTCGAAGAGCATAAGCACATAATACTCGTCTTAATGCATTGATACCAGTGGGATGCTGAAAAGCGGGATGTTCTGGTAATGATCTATGCAGATCACGTTCAATTTCGTCATTCGCCGTAGATTGCTGAAGAAGCGCTTGATCAACTAATGACTTATAATAACCAGGGTGTGTGGCTTTCTCATTTGCTGCACCTGAAAGTTATGTTAAATTATAAATTAAAAGAAAAATAAATAAATAATAAAAAAAATACGCTATACTAAGCATGGAACTGAAATAGGGAAGAGCAGCTTAAGAAATCTTTCATGAAAGTAAATTAACAAAGCCACTCTCCGAAGGGGTCAGACGTGAATATGATGAAACATGAAATGAAAAAAGAAATGCAATAATTAATTAAAAAAATAGAAGAAAAAGACAAAAAAAGAAGGAAGACCAACATAACTCAGGCTTGAAAACGAGTTGGCAAAAATAATTTGAGGAATAACATTAATTTAGAAAGAAATAAGAATAGGATTTTCGTTTATTGACCTGAAAAAAGCTTTTTGACACACTACAAAGAGAAGATGGAAAGCAAAACAGAGGAGTAGAGAACGAAAGAACAGAAGTGACAAAATCGATGTATAAAAACAACAGAAATATTTAAGAACAAATAAAGAATAATTTATATCAGAAATGGGAATTCAACAAGGATATGCATATCTAGTACTCTTTTTTAACCAATCAAGTATCTTAATTTAATTAATTTGGAAAATGGAACAAACCCAGCTTGCAGAAATGATATGGCCATGATGGAAGATTCAGAAAAAATATAGATATCCTTAAACAAGATCAATTAACAAGATCAATATGCAAATAAACAGCAAAGAATGCAGCAACAATGCAAACAAAAAGCAGGATAATGTTAAGAGGAAATAAAGTATATAATATTCAATTAAACAGACAAAAAATACAACAAACTCAAGTATTTATGAATGGTAATTGAGAATAATGTTAAAATGAATAGGGAAATAAATGAAACGATGGGAAAAGCAAAGAGATATACAATACAAACAAAAAATACCAAAGAAAGAAAAATAATAAAGTCAACACCACTCGCCTTACTCCCAAAATTATAAAGGCATAGGCTTAAGAAGAAAAATAATGTATTATATAATTGATAATACATCAAATAGTTCAAAACAAAATGTTTTTTTCCTGAAAATTTACCTGAAAATGACATCCATATATCCATTCTAAGTACATCTGGAATTCCATTTAATACCAATTTGGCAACATCTGTAGTCCGATACATAGAAATTCCTCGTCCATACATATTAAAATGTAATTCCCATTTGGTTTCTTTTTCTCTCTGTTTTTTAAGCACTTCTGGAATATCATTCAATGGAAATAATGACATCAAAGGTGGTTCACATTTCCATGCAAACTCAACAGTTTTAAGTGGTGCATCACCGCTACTGTTACTTCTTATGCTCAGGCTGTCCATACTACAAATTTCCTGGTCAACTTTTCATACATTCATTGATCTAGCAATAAAGACTAGCAAAATGAAAAATCTTACTTGACTGGCGTTTCTGTTTTTGATAATAATTCAGAAATTTTTTGCACAAGGAAATCTCTATCTAGTATCTGAGCAAATAGAAAATGTGTTCTGTTTATTTCATTTTTAGTTGTAATAATGATTGCTTTATCCAAATAACTGTTTGAGACGTTATTTTCCATCTTTTCCACCAATTTTACATCCCTAAGTGGTATTACTAAACTTACTTGGGCTTTAACCTAAAATTGTTATTACAATAAAATAAGTTGAATTAACATTTGAAAAAGAGTATAAACGTACTTCAAGATCATGAAGTGACTTGTAAATTGAGAATTTTTAAAAAATGTTTAAGAAATTAAAGTCTGTTTACCTTACTTTCAAAGCATGTGTAATTTTGTGATAAAAATAATCTACCGGAAACATGTTTTTTATCATAGGGCGTCATAAGAGTGCAATCTATCGAGCCATCAAGTTTTTCAGTTAATGGAAGCCGAAACATCAATCTATATGCTTCAGAATGTGCTCTTGCATCCAGATCCCTCTTTAAAAATGAAGCTTTCTTGGGAACATTTTTGCTACATTATTAAAACATTTTAAATATTAATTAAAATTAAAATATTAATTCATCTATACCTTAATTTACTTAACAAATCCTTATCTTCATTAAAACCATGTCGATCATCTATTAATCTAAAAAATTCTTGGTGTCAATTTAAATAACAAAATGAATTTAATTGTAACCTTTTTACTGCCAAATCAGCTAATTGCTCCATCAAACTATACGTTTCATTTTTTCTCAAAAACATGCTAAAATAGAAATCCTTTTCCCTTGTGGTGAGTCTTATCGAATCTGGAAATAAAATACTATTTGTTTTTCCCAAATCCACAACGTCAGACCATCGTATGCATAACTTAGTATCAAGACCCAGAATGTAAGCATGAAAGCAGCAGCAATTTACAGTCAAGTACATTAAACCTTGTCGAGGGAACTTTCCTTTCCAATAACTAAAACGGAAATAAAACTCACTCGGTTCTTCAACTTTGTCACCATTGTATTTATTTACCAGCACGAGTAATAATTAACCAGTTTCTCATCTTTTGGTAAATTAAACAACTGAAGAAATTTTTCGGATGTTAGTTTGAATGTTTTAGTATCTTCATCTGAAAATAATTTAATTAAATGGATTATTAAAATTATATGAAACTTTTTTTTTAAATGTTATTAAAAATGTTTCTCACATTTTCCCATATTGTTTAGAAAGAAATTGTGTGGCGTAAATTTTTCGTTTGTGCAGTTTAACTAGTCATAATAAGGTTTAGCAATATAAAAGATAAAGCTGTGCAGGGGCATATGTTTGATAACAATATCAAGTGCATATGCATGAACAAAGAGGTAAAGTTCAAACACAATATTTACATACACAGTTCATTCAATAAATAAGATATATAATATTGGTCTTATTAAAGTTGATAATCGATAGGATGTTTGTACTCCATAGAGTAAAAAGATAAAAGGGAATCTCATTCTTGTATTAAACAAATTCCCTGGCACCAAAATAAATCACCTGTTATAAACTGTTAATAAAATATATATTGAACATGGTATAGTAGAGTAGATAAATATATATAGTTTTTGCATCAGAAATATAATCAAAATTAGCAAAATCATGCAAATCTATTTCCAAATGTATAGTTATTATTCAGACACTTTGTTTGTTTGTATTACACTTTCAGCTCGGAATAGTCAGAGTAATAAATTGTCCTTGTCCTGCAAGTTAGAAGACATCACTGCGTCCTGCTCTAGTAGTCTGTAGTGATACAAATGAACAAGCCTATTTATCTTATCTTATTGTATACATAAGCTAATCAAAATATGTTTTTCTGATAAAAATTTAATCAATATACATCAAATTCATTATTCATTTATGAATAATTCATTTATGAAAAAAAAAACAATTTTTAAAAACTGAATTACTGTTTTCAAAAATTAAAACTTACCATCAAGATCTTGATTTTCTTGACTTGTTGCTATCACAGATTCAATTTTTTTAATAACAAATTCAGTTATATCATCTTCATTATCAAAGGAATGTAAAGTTTCACAAACATTACTAAACAGCCAATCCCAGTCTTTCTGTATTTCTTGTCTAGTCATAGAAGCTGCCACATCTAAATGATTCCTTATTATTTATAACAATAACATTATACATATCGTCGCTGTAGAATCAATACCTCATAACCCCAAAATTAATGTTACCCACTGTACGTGTCACTTACTAGGTGCTGCAACACGTTTTTTATACGAAGTATTGCAATAAACATCAAATCTTAACACATTGTGGCATACGATATGCTTACATAAGCTCAATGTTATAAAGATTCAGTAAAAACCAAAATCAAATTTTTGCATTTTTGTGCGTTATAAGGTATTGCTTTTACAGCGACGATATATTACATACTGTAATACACTTCCGATGCTGGTGTTTGGTGTAATATACGATATGGTGGAGGCTTTGTATCGAAAATGCTATCAATTGTACCAACAAGAATTGAAGTTATTCCTTTAGGTCTTCCATGACCTTTTCTGCGTTGAAGTATAAAATAAATCGATGATTCTTCTGTGTCCCTAGAATTGTGAATATGTTTTACATATACTTATTGTAAGGAACTAATTTTACCAAAAAGCATTTGCCAATAACACTTCTTGAGGTTTTATCCACATATTTGTGATAAATTTCACAAAGCACGTTCGTTAAATTTTTTTTACATGTTGAAATGTATAAACACTTAATTAAATTTGTCGTAAAAGTTGTCTACTAAACGCCAATATCCGAGAATAAAAAAATGTTATCAATCAAACATTCCTAATCTATCGTCATATACTACATACGTCAAAAAGTAATTTGAACTACCGTAGAGTATTAGAACTATTTGCAATTATAAAAATAAATATTTGATTAACAAATATAATTAAAGAAATTATACTACGTAGTTACATTCAGTAAAATTTACGATTTACTTACGATTTTGTGTAAAAGTTAGTGTAGGCACAATGTTATCTCTAGTAGACTAGCTACGAATCGTTTGATCTACATAAGTTTACAAATTTTATAAACGATTTTATATTTATAATAATCAAAAGTGAAAACATTTATGATATATTTTTATCTTTTAAAATACAATTGTAATGGTTTCTGTAGTAAATATTCTAGATTATAAATACAAATATATTTGCTTACCATTGGTATCTTGTAAACGGTAAAAGTATCTCTATCGTTTACGAGATAAATTAAATTAAATGGAAGAAAATTAGATTTAAGTAACGACAAGAGACCACAGAAAAATATTTAAAAAATCCCAGGTTGTTTTTTGTGTTGTGTGATAATACTGATAATTAGAACTCGGACATTCAGACACTTTTCTTTTTTTGCGCGCCGAATAATTTGATCTTATTAATAAAATAAAAAATAAAGAATAAAAAAAAACATCAAGTGCAGTTCCAAGTGCGATTTCAGTAATAATGAGAGGAGTTTTCATCGCTGCGAACTGTAAAATAGTCGAATATCTTTAACTTTCTGTGGCAAAATATTTTAACACATAAAATTTTGATTTCATTTATTTTATTGATGTGCCGTCTTCATTTTATATTTCCGAACATGTGTCTCAGTGTCCGGGTTCTAGTGATAATTAATGGCAACCGAACGCACTAGAGCGCTCATTCAGCCAGTCACAAGTTTTACCGACAGTAGGTGTACATTGACATAATTCATACCTATTGCCATCAACAATTCAAGTGCCAAATGTGTATTTTTTATTTTGTGTAAGAGTAAAAGTTTGTTACTCCAGAAGTCCACCCATACCTCTGGAGCACCATTAGCTGTATGCCAATGGCGAATGTGCTACCGGCAACTCTTGACGAAAAATTGATCCTACCCAGACATGAGAGTGACTCGAACACGAGACCTCTCTCACATCAGGCAACGACTCAACCAGCCAAGCCACTCCGAGCTGCAGGTGGTTTTTTCTAAAAGACATTAGCCTTTTTCTGAAGGTAAGTTTGGCAACATTTTTGATTTATCCTATTTGTATAAGGTGCTAGAATTTTCTATATCCATAAAAATAAATGAAAAGATTTTCGATAATTTAATTAACCAAGTTGAAACTGATCGAGGCGCCGCCGTTGATAACTCATATTTAGATAAAAAAAACGATAAATAAACAAAAATAAAAACAAAATAGATAAAGTAAAATCATGGATTGATTTTATAAAAAGAAAATATGGGGTGTATAACAAATAAAATGAAAAATAATGTATACAAAAATGCAAAGGAGTTACTGTTTGATCCTCAAACAATATTTTTAAATAATTTGATAAATTCAGTAAATAAAATTTAAAGATTAACTGGCTTGGATTAGGATTGGGATTTAACAGCCTACTAGCTTAAACCAGTTTTTTACATTTTTTGCAAAAATTTCATAGTATAACTCTTCTAAAAGTTTATACCAGTGAAAAGTTCTTAAAATGCTCTACAAAAACACACAAAAAAAATTGTACCGAGCAATTAAAAAAATTGTCGGTGACGTCACAACAACTAAATAAAGGTGTCAAAAAAATATTTTTTTCACCAAGTTATAGTTAGTTTTAATAATATATATGGTTTGTTGGTGATTAAATCACAATAAGTAATAATAATAATAATAATAATCTCTTTATTTCTGTGTGACATATACATGTATAGAAATTGTCATAACTAATCCTTAAACTAAGACTATAACTAAATTTGGCAGAAATATTCGTTTAAATTATATACACATCTTTCCACAAGATATGACTTAATTGTCTTTTTAAAACTGGGTACAGAATC